>PKML01027533.1:689848-700392 GCA_002933935.1 Eutrema yunnanense | reverse complement strand
AAAAAAAAAAAAAGTCTGGAGATAATTCTTATCGACCTAAAAAAACATAAATATCTATGCTACAAAATTCCAAAATTCTTATACAACATATGTTTAGCTCAGACCTAATCAAGAAATCTCGACACGTCCCTCGACGCACATGCACACCCTCTTCCCATAAAGTAAAAAAACATACACTATAATTTTAATTAAGCTTATACTTTTTTATATATTAATCTTTTATATATTCACCCAAACATATCTTATTATATAAAATTAAATATTTTAAAATTGATAACTCGCATGATCAAGATATGTGTCAAATCAATCGATTATATTCTAACATGTATAAAACAATTTCCAAAATTTTTTATAATAAATTTATAATTGATTCATAATTCTAGAAAATAAAATTATTAAACAACAATAAAAATAGAAAATGTAAATTTATCCTAAAAGTTAAAGTTAATAAAAAGAAAATCAAAAATTAATAGTAAAAAAAATTATAAATCGATTAAAAGCGGATTAATAATAATAATAAAACTTAAAAATTTGGAAAATTTAATAAACGATTCATAATCCTAAAATATAATATTATTAAACAAAAATGAAAAATACTAAATTTAAAATTTAAAATTATCCACCTTTATATAAACCATAATTTGGTAGTATATCAATTACAAACTAAAAAAAAAAATAAAAGTCTAATAATCCTATCCAAAACTATTTACTACATCTGCTTCACTAAATTTTTCATTCGAGATATATATTTATTTCATTAGAAACTTCGTTTCTCAATTTATATGTATTATATATTTTCACGGATGATTTAATTTTTTTTTTTTCGTTTTTAGTTTTTTTTTCACGGGTTATAAAATATTAAATTACAAACATGCATATATGCGGGTACTGTACTGTCAGATACGGGGAGTCTGGAGGCAGGTGGCCCAGGTCTCTTGGTTCCGTAGGATCTAAGAGCATATGCATTGGTGAGACACCCTTGAGGATATCTATAACAAATTGTCATCTGTGATTTGAGTGTTTCGATTTTTTTTTAGGTGTCTCAAATGAGACACCCTCAACCCCCTCTCTCTTGTTTTTTTTTGTGATTTGTTTAATGGAGAGACACCCCCAATGCATATGTTCTAAGGTCCGATGCAAAAGTCTGGAGTGTTTGGACAAACAAAGCCCAATTTGACCCAAGGATCGTACCTTCAAAAAAGATATGGACGACATATGGTAACACGTAATTCGTCCACGTAACAATAACAGTTTTTATCACAAACACGTATATAGTCTCCTAATAAAATAGCAAAACATTAGTATTAAATTGATGAGAATAAAAACACAAAATATTTTTAAAAATTATACATTTTTCTATATAAAGATGAGATAAACCAAAATTTTATAAATTAAAATAAATATAAATGTGAATAATATATCTAGTGTCTCCACTATATATATTAAGATCCATAATAGACTTAGATGTTTTGGTGGATTGAGTTTTTTAATAGGTGATCACCTGGCAAATGTGCAAGAGGGTGCAAGCTCCCAAATTTACTAATCCGACATTGTAATAGCATATGACTAACACTTTATTGATTTTCACCACAGAGATGATCTCTGAGAGATGACAGGTGCTATCAATCCGTTGTTTCCTTCAACTTAGGGTTTTGAAACAGGATAGGCGTTATCAAGAATCCTCCACCTAAAGAAAGTTTTTCTATTAAATTGTTGTCATCGAAGAACTATTTTAAAAATTAATAATAAAAAATTAAAATTGATTAATAAAAAAAATTAAAAATTTCGTAAAATTTAACAGCTGATTGATAATTTTAAAATATAAAGTTACTAAAAATAATAATAATAAAAAATTATCTTAAAAAACAAAATTAATATAAAAAATGAATCATCAAATATATATATATATATATATATATAAATCCTTAGTTTTCCATTTATGTTAAAGAAATTAAACAATGAATTACTATTTACTAATCCTAAAAAGAAAATAATTTTAATTTCAAACCTCTATATTTTGGTAGTACAACAATTATATACCAACAAAATAAATGTCCAAAAATCGTATCAAAAGCTATTTACTGTATTTGTTAAACCAAATTTTTCCTTCAAAATATATATTTATTTACTCAGAAACTTCGTTTATAAATTTATATATTATATATTTTTACTGGTGATCTAATTTTGTTTTATATTTTGTATTTTTAATACTTTTTATAAATTATAAAATATTAAATTACAAACGCGTGTATATTCATATACTTACCTAGTTAATATTTATATCTCTGCATGCGGATTTTAATATAGTGCATTTAATCTAACAAAAGGCACTCGATTTAACAAATAGGTGGTCGGGTTACATCAGTACGTACGGACAATAACCTCAATCACGTATATAATATATATACTATTCCTTTAAAAAACATAGATGATTATTAATTAAGTCCATCACTCGAAATCTGATGGACTAAAAGCAAAATGGTGGAAGTCGAAGAATTGGAACCACTTAGTCCAATTGAAGACGAAGTAGAAGAAGAAAAAGACGAAGAAATAAGCTATGGTGACCTCAAAAGACGCATGTGGAAAGACCGAAACCTCATGGAAAAGCTCAAGCAGAAACGACACAACAAAAACGTCCTTTCATTGACAACGCACCGAGCCGAAGCTTCACGGCGCAAGAAGATGGCTCGTTCACAAGACTCGGTGTTGAAGTACATGATGAAGATCATGGAGGTGTGTAAAGCGAAAGGTTTTGTCTACGGAATCGTACCGGAAAAGGGTAAACCAATAACCGGTTCTTCCGATAGCCTAAGACGTTGGTGGAAAGAAAACGTTCAGTTCGACCAAAACGCTCCAAACGCTATCTCTGATTACTTAACACTCGCGTCTGCTGCGGCAGAGCTAATCGAGAAGGAACCATCGAGCTTATTGCACATGCTACAAGAGCTACAAGACACGACTCTAGGGTCGTTACTTTCGGCGTTGATACAACACTGCGTGCCGCAACAACGGCGGTTTCCGTTAGAGCAAGGAATCGCGCCGCCGTGGTGGCCGACAGGGAGGGAGCTTTGGTGGGGAGAGCAAGGAGCGGCTCACGAACACGGTGCGCCACCGTATCAAAAGCCGCACGATTTGAGGAAATCCTGGAAAGTTAGTGTTCTCGCGGCCGTGATTAAACACATGTCGCCGAATTTGGGAAGAGTGAGACGTCTCGCGAGGCAGTCAAAATGTTTGCAAGATAAGATGATGGCAAAAGAAACCGATACTTGGTCTCGTGTCTTAAACCAAGAAGAAGCCCTTCTCAATCTCAAAGACCTAAAGATCTCGGAGGATCAAGAAACTTCAGGGTCCAAGAGAAAAGGTTATTTTATGGAACCGTCTAAGAGTGTTTACACTTGCCAAAACTCGAGCTGTCCCAAGAGTGATGTGAGTTTTGGATTCGTGGACAAGAACTCGAGGACGGGCCATGAGATCCAGTGTCTCTACGGGTCTTCGGCCCAAGAGCCGAGCCAGAGCATGGTAGATACAATCTCCTCGCTTGAAACGGCTCCAAGTATTAGCACTAATATGACTAGTGAAGATGATTACAATGTGAGCTCGAGTGCAATGGACAAGCGATATGATAATGATCATCGCAATTGGATGGATTATTTATGGTTTGAGAGGATGCAACACGAGTTAAATTGCTCTAGGAGATTCGAAGACGATGATGATACTGCGATGGATTTGAATCAATTCCCGGAATCTAATCAATTTGACAATGTGAACAAGAGTACTTTTTCAGTTTGGGATATGGGTTGTGAAGATAAAGACATATATATGTTCGATTATTAGTTAAACTTGTTATTGATTAAGGCCTTGATTGATAGAACATTTAAAAAAACATTAAACATTTTATCAACCAATCAATTTTTGTTAATAAAGCATTAAAAACTGTAGATGCTCTACAAATGTTAGCTCTATGATTTCATATGAAGATTTTGGTAGAACATTAATCTCTAAAATATCAAAAACAATTAAAATGATTTTATATAACTAATTTATTTTGTTAAATAATATCAAAAATTATGTTTATATTAAAGTGTAAATAATATCAAAAATTTATTTTCATTGTTTCTATTAATTTAAAATAATATTGTAAATACAAATATAATATAATAAATACAATTGAAATATGAAAAAATTATAAAAAAATATATTAGAAATATAAATATAGATATAATGCTTACGAATAAATATATTAAATAATTTTATATATAATCATTCACCGCTTTATAAATCACTTAAAATGAGTACATTAATCAGAACATACAATTTCAACGTTTAGTGCTTTTGCTATACCATTAGTTATACCAATCAAGTCCTAATTAAGTCTCTATGCAATTATATGATTTGCATCATTGCATGTACTAAGGGTCAGAACATTTCTGCACTTATATTCTCTAGTTACATCTATCCACATATACATTTGAATAATTTCTAGAACTAGTTTCCTAAATGTTTTTTTTATTATGATAATCAAAAGTTTCTAATTGTTAAAGAAGCACATATCGTAATATTATGTAGATCCATATAAGTAACAGAACATAAAACAAATTTCCTTTTTCTCTTCATCAACATGAGAAAAGTTCTTTTAAGGTTGCATAGTGTCACCAGCATAAAAGAGTCTAAGATATACACCGATGTATTTATTACATGATATTTAAACATATGATTTCCATCATATCATTCTTTCTTTATTTTTGATGCTCTTTTTATTTTATTTTATTTATCTTTTTCAAACTTGATATTTCTTCGAATAACGTCATCTAATGCGTTGTTTGCACCATCCATCAAATCAAGAATATCAACTACACAAAAATCATAGGAAAAAAATATCAGTTGAATTTATATCATATTCTCATCAATTTTATATATCGTTAATTAATCATATAATAAATACATAAATACGGAGCCATATTGCAAATGATGAAGATGTTGCAAAGCAACTCATTGTTCAAAAATTGTGCAACTCATTTTTGCTATATTGTTTTCGAATTTCCCATGAATCATTTGTCAATATTTTTATGGGGTGTTCAAGTCTTGAAAGTTTAACAGTATATGATATGTAATCGCCTCAAGAATGTTGACCTGAGCAAAGCAAGAACATATATAAAGAATCACATATAATCAAAAACATATAAAAAAAATAATTTGACTATACATGATTACATGTCATGGAAAAAATAGAAGTGCGATTTTTTAGTACCCATGGTTTCCAGATTTTTATTTTTATTTTTATAATACCCGTGGTTTCTAGATCTCAAAACATTTCTACACTTTTTGCAAAATATGATCGGTATTCGGTAATAATAAAAAAAAATACATTTGTATTTTTTTTCTTATTAAATTTGTATTTTAATTAAGTTAGTGCAATCAGCTTTTGTTATCCATCGACTTTGATGCAAAAATTTATACTAAGCTCTGGCGTCGTAAAGCCCAAAGATAACTCTTGTCAACCTAAAAAAACATAAATATATCCGCCACAAAATTTCAAAATTCTTTTACAACACATGTTTAACTCATATCGAACCAGGAAATCTCGACACGTCCCTCGTCGCACATGCACACCCTCCTCCCATAAAGTAAAAAAAAACATACACACTAAAATTTAAAAGGTGAATTAAATAACTAGACATATGTAAAAATACGCGAAATTTTCACATTGGTATAATGTCAAATTTCAGAGAAGTGGACAACGGATGAAAATCTTAGAAAGTGACTCATGGGAAAGAAGTTGACAGTTTAGAGACAAGCTCGTTAATGATGGCCATGACACAAGGCAATCCGAAATCATATTAGAAGAGAGCAACTGAACAGTGAGTCCCTTTACAGAGGCATTGACATATAATTCATCAGTAAATTGATGCTCGTGACCACCACCACCAAGATGAGGTGTAGTCACTATATACTAATTATGTTTTTGCCATTTTTTTGGTTGGATGTTGTCTCTTGCTCAGATCCATTGTGTTTATTTTCAAGGAGAAGATGACAAGTAATGTTTAGACTCTCCAGGCATTGACATAGAATTCATCAGTAAATTGATGCTCGTGACCACCACCACCAAGATGAGGTGTAGTCACTATATACTAATTATGTTTTTGCCATTTTTTTGGTTGGATGTTGTCTCTTGCTCAGATCCATTGTGTTTATTTTCAAGGAGAATATGACGAGTAATTATTTTCAAGGAAACAGTGGGGTTTCCGAATATCTCTTCATCAATATCCGGGACATTAAAACATATTGAGCAATTTCATGATGGAAAAGTAAAACTTTCTTTCATTCGAAATACTCATGAAAACATGGATGAGTGCTATTTCCTGTAGCAAAGTGGAGTTTCCTGTAAGCCATGATGACTTTGGTAATGAAGACAAGCCTTTGTGAAAGAAATTTACCACAAATTATGCCGACAACTCTNAAAAAAACATAAATATATCCGCCACAAAATTTCAAAATTCTTTTACAACACATGTTTAACTCATATCGAACTAGGAAATCTCGACACGTCCCTCGTCGCACATGCACACCCTCCTCCCATAAAGTAAAAAAAAACATACACACTATAATTTAAAGGGTGAATTAAATAACTAGACATATGTAAAAATACGCGAAATTTTCACATTGGTATAATGTCAAATTTCAGAGAAGTGGACAACCGATGAAAATCTTAAAAAGTGACTCATGGGAAAGAAGTTGACAGTTTAGAGACAAGCTCGTTAATGATGGCCATGACACAAGGCAATCGGAAATCATATCAGAAGAGAGCAACTGAACAGTGAGTCCCTTTACGGAGGCATTGACATAGAATTCATCAGTAAATTGATGCTAGTGACCACCACCACCAAGATGAGGTGTAGTCACTATATACTAATTATGTTTTTGCCATTTTTTGGTTGGATGTTGTCTCTTGCTCAGATCCATTGTGTTTATTTTCAAGGAGAAGATGACGAGTAATGTTTAGACTCTCCAGGCAGCAAGAACCACAAAGTCTTGCTTGAATATATATATATTGGTTTCAAATGGAAAAAATAGGAAACTATCTACAAGGATTGGTGAATAACCAAAGCTGACACCAACATAAGACAATGGATTTGTTACTAAGTGTTTACAAATAAAATGACCGTTGTTTAAGAACTTCAAAATCATTTTGATCTTATTGTTTGTTTAAGAATCCATATCTTGTAGAGTGACTTTGTTTGTCAGACACACATGCTCTTGAGTGGAATATGTGTAAGAACATCAAGAACAAGTCTAGCCAAGTGTGTGATGTTCATTTTGGAGTGTCGAGAAAGAGTCTAAAGATGGCGACTTTTGTTTTTTCCTAGATTGGTTTGGTCTCTATGTTTGAATTTTTATTTTATTTTTGGTAGTTGTGAATGCTCTTATGCGATCTTTAACATTATGATCTTTGTTCTAATTTATAAGAACAGCAAACAACAAAAAAATATCTTGCCTAGTAGTTGAATACCTAAATCAAAGTCCTCAACTAAAAACAAAGAACACAAAGAACAATTCGGAATAAAATGGGACTCAACACTGGCTGAAATGTGGAGAATTTGGCGGCAAGTAGAGTCACCGGGCAGAGACATTTTAGAGTTTCCAAGCTTCTATCCAATCTAAAGTGATGTTGTAATTAAGGCAGAAACGGAACAAACATTTACGCTGAAGCGAAATGAGGGCAATAAACACCAGTACGAGTATCTTGGTATCATACCAAATAGCTAGCCACTGTTTCAAAGACAGCCATACAACTATACAAGCCAGTAGATTACTCTCTGTGTATGCATGCAACACACGCGATCTGTTTAGATCTTAATTACCTGTGAAACAAGTTGAGCTAAACTGGGGAAAGATCTCTCTACCTCTTAAGAGAGGGAGAGTCCAGGTTCTACAAATTACTTGAGGATACCATATGGGGACAAGATAGTTGCTGTGTGAAATTCTTTTACTTTCTCTGCAAGAACAAAACCCGATGGACATTGTTCCGTACAAACGAAGAAGGAATGCCTACAAAACACTAAAGAACCATTTAAGATGAAGACAAATTAAAGGAATAAAAGACATGTAAACGATTACTCTGTTCTTGGTTCCTCAGAAAATCAAGTTTCATGAAGCTTTCAAGATTAAAAAAATGTTAAAAGACTTTGATTAATTCTCAGTACGAGAGCTCACCATAAAAGAAAAGCCATGAAATATCTGGTATTCCTATCGCCAAGACAGCTATTCTGATATATGTAGCTAATTGGTGTCAAAATCAATTTTTTGACAAGTACGAGTTGGAGAGATTCAACAAACTCGGAATGGGCTTGGCTGTGTATAAACAAACCATCCACCCACAAAGTTGATCAAAGCGAGCCACACAAAGGTTCCAATGCTTGGACCTAGCTAGTTAGTAGATGGTCCGAATGAGAAACAAACAGTTAAGAGACACAAAAGTCGAGCAAGTCAAAGTAGGGCTCGTTTTAGATTGATGTTCTCGTTTTGGAGTTTTACACCGTTGAACAGTCTTTCTCTGAGTACATATGATATACTTATTTTGCAACAATATTACGCAACAGAAAAATAAAAATAAAAACAAAAACTCTTAAATCAACTTTTTGTTTTTGTTTCATCAAGAAGGACATAATTAAGGTCTTTAACCCACAAAAAAAAAAAAAAGAACATAAGGTCAGTAAAATGACTCAAATAGCCCGGACATCGCCGTCGGCGAGGTAGTGTTTACGGAGAGCGGCGCAGCCACGAAGCGGTTGGTCCCGGAAGAAACCCATGGCGTTGGCGAAGTGGCGTGTAGAGGCGGCGCCGTTGGAGCGCGTGAGGATCACGGTGGCGGTACTTCGGCCAGGATCAGCGACGTGGCAGTCGTGCATGGAACTCTGGATGAGCTCCGCCAGACACTGCTGGTCCTGTCGGTCTCCTGTGACGGCGACTCTGTATCTTCCCCGGCGTCCCGTCACCGCATCACCAACCACCTCCGATTTCAATGTCACTCTGTCTTTGCACACTATTCTCACTTTTGCCCCTGTTATTCAAATAAAACCCCAAATATTTCAGTATTTTCAATCTATGTGTATATATAACCAAATTCCCAATGAGGAGTTAGAGAATAAATGTATAGGAGAAACAAAAAATCATATAACTAACAGAAGATAAAAACAAATATTTGTGAAAAATTACAAACGTAAACAATTAACAGATGGTTTTTGTTTAAAAGGATTCAAGTTGTGGGATTATTTAGAAAAGTACATTGAAGTTTCAGTTGATTTAATTTTAAAATAAAATAAAAACAGCCAGATGATGTATTTTTTTTGGGTGATTAAATTTGCAAAACTATAATTTGAGAATCATTCTACTATTACGTCAGTCTGGATGTTACTAATCAGATAAAAATAACTAATTAAGATATGTGAAATAAATGAGGAGAATGAGTATGTAAGTATAAATACGAACCGGTGATATATTTGGTTGCGATTGTCTCGAATCCAAAGCGGCAAGTGTCGCAGTAAACACGGCCTTCAATGTGGAATGGCGTTCCAACCGCCATGGCCGCAAATGGTAGTAGTGAAACGCATAACACAGCGATCAGAGGTACAGATGATCTAGCCATCTCCATAAACAAATTTTCGATACTATAAAATTTGGAGATTGTTATTGGTGAAGTGGTTTGTGTATTATGTACAAAACTAATGAATCATATAAGAAGGAAACTTAATTAAAGGCACATGTTCATGTAGTAGAATTAAGTGTATCGCATCTTAAGCAAATTAAAAGCTTCCTTAGTGTCGGCTGGATCCACTTGCGGCTGCTCCTCCGCCGTACACGGCGAGAGAGTTTGTGTTGCCTTCTCCACAAGTCAACTCGTACGGTTCTTGTTAATTCTAGTCTATGTCTCGAACTGTAGATATTTTTTTTTTAAACTGTAGATTCTATTAATTTTTCAACAAAGTACTCTATACTGGAATCCAAATCGTCGATTTTAATTTAGTGTAGTAGAAGACCAGCAAAACGATACGTCTTATAAGATAGTACAACATTTACATTACTAGACTTTCACTTCACTTCAATTCAAATTATAATAATGTTTTTGTAAATCGTTTTTTTTATTTTTTGAACAGTATATTTTTGTAAATCGTAATCAGGAAATTTATGGACTAATTAATTTGTAAAATAGATCGATGAAAATGCTAGTTAGCTTCCGTCCTCCGACCCACAACGTGCTTTTGTTTCCTCTTTACGTAAGAGTGCATTTAAACACTAACGATGTTGATCCATGATTCTGTATATTTTTTAAATCATTATTAATGTAGGTTGGTTATATAGACTATTATTTTATTTTAAAAGGTCATTAATGTCCACTGTGGTGTATGATACTCTTGATCTAAATTAAATACAGTTCTGACTTTTACCCGTGCATTGCTTATAATAATAGGAGAACCTTTAGACCATCCCCATTAGAGACCCACATTTTGGGTCTTCCCGTTTTTTTAATAAAAAAAAAAAAAAAAAAA
>PKML01027533.1:663112-689707 GCA_002933935.1 Eutrema yunnanense | reverse complement strand
TTTTTTTTTTTTTTTTTTTTTTTAAAAACCGGAAGACCCAAAGAGTGGGTCTCTAATGGAGATGCTCTTAGAAGTTAAAAGTGACTGTTGATTACTAGTAGTATTTGTGTATTTCCCAAAGTTCGAAATCACTTTGAACTCGATTATGATAAAACGGGTGAATAAAAATCAACCGACTAATCAGTTTATATATAAAAGCCTAAACGATTGATGAATCAGGTCATAATCCAAATGCTAGTATATTTAATATTAAAAAAATGTCTAAAATGCTAGTATATTATGAATCAGGTCATAATCCAGATGCTAGTATATTTAATACTCCCTCCGTTTTTTTTATAAATAGTTTTAGAGATTTTGTTTTGTTTCACAATATAAGTTGTTTTCATGTTTCTATGCAACTTTTACCTTTATCGAATACTGTGTGGCCAATAATATTCTGCAGTTTTTTTTATGATTGGCTGAATTATTTTTAATTTATATATTAAATGATATTTTTTAGTAAAAGATGAGTTTCTTAATATTTGTGTTTTTAACCAAAACTACTTATAAAAAGAAACGGAGAAAGTATTAAAAAATGTCTAAAATACTAGACATTTGAGCTGATGTAATAAATGAACAACTTTCGTATTATATTATATTTACTACCGATTAATAAACGACTATTATGGCTGGCAACAAAAAAAAACAAAAACGTCGATTATTTTAAGGGATTCGTTAGTGAAAAAAATGATGGAAGTGAATTTAGTGGAAAGAGCTCATGAGTCATGTCCAAAACAAAATATGGAAGAGGCTGTGGAAAAAAAAATAAAAAAATGGAAGAGGACGGTCACGTTAGCAGCAATGGATCTAAGGCCTATTGGGCCGCATGTGACCGACAAGGGCCCATAGAAACCCATGATAGCCAGACGCGTTTTCATCGTAAAAACAAAATAATACCGAGACAAACAAAAAAACAGCAACACGTCTCCATTGCAAAATTTCTACGGCTTCTTCACCTGAAGCAAACACAAGTTTTGGGAGAACGGAAGAACACAAAGAAGCTCGCTACAATTCTCAATTCTCTCTCGACAAAGGTACAAAGTTCCATACTTTGTCTTAGATAGATTTTGTTTTTACTTAAAATCTAAAATAGTTTTACACACAGTGCCAGAGAGTCTCTCAGCCGAAGATAGTAAGATATACAACGTGCACACTTATCAAAGAGAATAATTACATATCTTATATTTTTTTTTTTGATTATATGTTTACGATGGTTTAACCGCCGCTTAAAGGTTGCTAATTAAGCAGTGGGAGAGTTACCGGAAGATTGATGTCGGAGATTTGTCTAGGTGAAATCTCCATATTATCAGCTTCTGCTCCCACATGATGATTCTTCTCCATCTGTAAGATAATTATAGGTCAAAACCACTATTCACTAATCTCTTTTTGTCTTATAGTTATTAAAATTAATTACCCAATGGATATTCTTTTCCTACCACCAATTGAAAATAACCAACCACCATCAAAATACATAGCAGTCTTCTTGCTTTTATAATTCGTCTGTTTTTTTCACTTTCAGCATCTTTCTCCAAAGCATGTATGTATCTAAGCTTTTTCCAGTTTATAATTAATCTCAACAAGTAAAACTAGGACTAAATACTTGAACGGTTGAACCTAACCAATCGTATCCTAAACTCAACCCTAAACCACAACAAACTAACAAAACAAAACCGGTTCCACAAATCTCAAACCTAATTATATCCAACAACCGGAATTTTAATTTTATTAAAATGATATACATCAATAATACATTATATTTTATGTAGTCATGAATTTAAACTGTTCACAAACTTCCGTTTTATTTTAATTGTTTTTTTCTTCTTCAACTTCTGGCTTCATTGAATAAATAATTGGGAAGTACCCAAAGAAAAAACAGGCTACAAACATTAAGCTTTTTTAGCTAAAATATCTGCACAAACATTTGCTTCTCTATCTCGGAAGGTGAAAATTATTTTCCTAATTTTGCTATAAAATTTAGACTTTTTTGGTATAATTTTAGTTTCACCTTTTTTGAAAAGAAACCTGCATTGAAGAAACCGAACCAAAAATTTTGCAACCAAAACCAGAACAATCAAATTTTGGTTTCCATTCAGTAATGTTCTCACCAAACTAAATAAACCAAATCTAACCAAAAACCGAAATGCCTTAATCTTGCGAATTTTTTCAAGACACCATAGAAAACAAGACAGGGAAATTGCAAACTAGTGAGTGCTTAAAGCGCAATATCTATATGTATATCTGCAAGAGTGTGTATCTATGTCCATGTATATATGACAGAGGTTCTTATTAGCTTATACATATTTATCATAATGTAGCTTTCGTTACCTGGCTAGCCAAAACCTGGTTCTCTTCTTTCAGCATTTTCTCCTGTTTTTGAAGATTAACATGTTCATCAATTATCAATCAAGTTTCTAAACCTAACTTCAGATTCTGGAATTCAAAACATTTGCATCATCCCCAAGAAGCCTAGATGCATCGTGAAAAAGTCTGAAATAGACTTGCGAGCTCATAAAGCACACTTAGAGAAACTAATACAACACACAAATGTTTTAAGGCTCTCAACATAAGAGAAGATTTCAAAATGCTATAAACTTGGAAGCAGATATCTAACCTTTTCTTTGAGGCTATCAACAAGCTTCAACATTAATTCTGTCTGCAACAAAATAAATATAAGCGCACGGTCGTTTCGGTAAACAAAGTAAGAAAAGATATGGAATCAACGTACCTTCCTAGCTCTAGTTAGGGAGAGGGCAGTCTCCAGGTGATCCTCCAGCTGAGCGAGGAAATCGACACTTACATTATCGACATTTGATTCCACAAGCTTGCTGCATATATTCATAGATTGACAAGAAACCCTAATTCCTTTGTGATCAAAGGAGGAGAGTAAAAATAGCCTTAGTTAGTACTAACCTTTCCACAACTTCTAGTAGCTCATGGTGTGAACCATAGTTCAGAGCTTTTGACTGAAGATCCTGTCCACGGAGAAGGGGTTAAAGAGGCAGTAAAAGATAAAGGCTTTGAGATATTGGGTATGCACGCGGATCCACAACCTCATAGATAGGATCATTCGGCGAACTAATAGCTCATAGGCGGATCAATAATGCAATACCTCTACCTAGATATCCACAATTTTAAGGTGCTAAACATGTATTACTCATGTCTATCAAACAATTATTTCTAAAGGGGCATCGATCTCTCAATAACCTAGATGAACTTGAGAACAACCATTGAATCCTTGATAACTTCAGCTCCAAAAATAGTAATTATATGTGCAAACGTTAAATACGTGTGAGCCAATGCCCACAGAATGCAAGCTGAAACTCGAGGCTATGAGTTGGCTCTGACCAGTATGGAACTCTCTAGGCCTTATATATTCCTTAAAAAAAACTGCATGCATCAGAGAACGATAAATTAAAATGTCTGTATTACCAAGGCTTTAAGATCATCAACATGTTGTTTTCCATATCGATCAAGGATCTTGACCAGGCTGAAGAAAAGAAAAAAAAGATAAAAATATGTTAGGAGAAAATCTTGAACCCTTGAAAACACCACTGGAAAGCATGTGTATGGCATCCAAAGGGAGATTTAGAAACAACACGTTACACTGCTAGAGTTCGTTATAATTAACATTTTAGCAGCAGCACATTTGGATTTCCTCTTATTTTTTTAACTTGCTCTGATGCTAAGTAATATTTAGATGATAGAAGATGTTTTTACCTCTCAATAAATATAAAATAAGATCACTTAAACTACCAAGAATTGCTCGAAGTTTGATTATCCAATAAATTTTGTGGGTTTAAATGTATTTATTATATACTTGGACAGATTGAAAATGACATTCTTCCTCAATGTAACGTCATGATAAAATTAAGGCTTGCACATGTTATCCATTAACCTATCAATTCATTTGAATCACTTAAAGTAAAACAATATAAGGTACATAAGAACCCTAATCTCAAGCCAAGACACTTTGTTTTGCCTCTACAGCCCCGATTGTTGCTTTGCATTTACGTTTGTGTTTCCCTGTTATAATACTTATATTATTATAACATGGAAATGCAACCACAAACGTAAATGCAAACAAACAATTAAGGGTTACGAGTGTATATATATAGACACATAAATAGATATATATTCCATAGAAGGAAACGACTGAAGACATACAACATTGGGGGAAACTAAAACTACATTTTTCTATTTAGGACCTTCAAATTTGACAAAATTTCCACTAACTCACTTAACAGTTTGTGTTAATAGGTTCAGTTCCATTGGGAAGTTAAGCTCTTTGCACCAAAATCAAGAATGCACAAATGATTTATTGAGTGACTAAGGGTTTCCACGTCCTAAAAGCCTTAGATTTTCATGTGTAATACCAGGAGTCTTGACTACTCCAAGGCTGAATCTAGCATTCAGTATAAGGCGTGAACAAATCCTAGCAAAGTCTGCATCAAGTGAAAATCGACCTGCGATCTTGACCAACACGTCCAAACCACTACAACGACTTGGTTATTGGAGGGTTTTAGTATACACTACACCAAATTTAATTTTGACAATGTAGGATCATATTGATTCATTATAGAGCGGTACTAAAGGCCTATAGGGGTTGGTATTTCTTCCATGAAGACAAAAGTTATTTGTGGAGTTGTCGCTTTCCGAGAGGCGGGAAAGAAACATGGGGTGTGTTATTGCAAATTTCCGTGACATAAGACACAAGATACAAGGTTGTGTGATTGTCAATATTCACAACAAGAGTTACAAGGTTAGATTAAAACATTGCAAAAGGAATAGGAACAAAGTGTTGTATGTGTACACAATGATTATAAGACTAATTAAGAGTGATAATTGATATCCAGTCACATTAATATATATGTTGCATATACATGTGCGGTAACTGTGAGGGTAGGAAACTAGAAACCTTTGGAGAATCTTTAAGAAACAAATCTATAAAAAGGAGAGAAATCCCACCCAGAAAATCATATATATCCATATTAATCTTTTAGTCAAAAGTTACACAATGTTGCGTACATTTAAAACAAAGCTATTGATCTATTTTACCATTAACCCCCTATTAATTTTTCCCGCAAATCTCCCAGAAGTGCATTGCATTGTATACAAATCCAAGAAAACAATGAATTTTAACTAGACTAAAAATAGACCAATTGATGCACATTATGTCCTGCACAGAGTATCATATATACACACAACCGATACCAGATCACATAAGTAATGAAGCATAGGTGAGGTAAGTACTGATTGTGAGGCTGAGTTTTCTTAAAGCTACCAAAATTCAAAATTACTATATATATGAAAATTAAAAATCAATTAGAACCTTAATTTGGATAATATTCAAGTAATCAATCCATGGTAAGTAAAGAGAGAATGTACAATAATATTTTAGTCAATAGCTGGACAATGTGGCATACATTCAAATCAAAACTCTTGATCTATTATTCAGCATTAACCCCATAGCAAATCTATAGATCTCCCTGAAGTGCAGTGCATTGCATACAAATCCGAGAGATCCAATGATTTTAATTACTCTAAGAAGAGAAACACTAATCATTAATTGTTCTGATAAACAACTCTTCAGAATGATATAAAGGAATCCCAAAAGCCAATTAACAATTGATCAAAGATGGCTTGAAACTTCACTAAACAACATCAAGTATGCATCACAACGTATCAAAAAGATCTTGAAGGAACATGCAAATTTTTTACAAATAAAAAAAAATCCATGCAGAAGAAATCAAGAAAACAAAAAAAAAAAAGGGGAGAGAGAGAAACGAAGAAAGCAAGAAGCTTAATAGTTCATCACGACATTGTTCTGCCTGAAATTAGGTCATCTCATGTATGTCTCATGGCCATAGAAAACACAGTAGGAAAGACAACCGAGAAAACCACAAGAGATTCGCCGGGAAAATAAATCAAAGCGTCTTTTAATTTTTTTTAGATTTATTTATTTTATTTTATTTTATTTTCTCAGAAAAGGAAGGGGAAGAAAACCGAAGCTTAAGGGGTGAAATAAAGGAAAACCCAGAAGAGGAGAAGTCGTACTTGTCGCCGGAGGAGAAGCTGTAGAGCTTGCCGGAGGCGGAGACAACAAGGAGAGCGACGGATGCATCGCAGAGAACAGAAAGCTGACGTGCTTTCTCGATGAGACCGTTGCGTCGTTTGGAGAAGGTGACTTGTCGGCTACTTTTGTTCTCGATTCGCTTGATTTCTAGTTTTTTTCTTCCCATGGCTTCTGTCTCCGAAAGGCCTCCGTGCCCTAATTTGATCCTGATGTTCGGTTCAAGTCGCCGGAGTAGTGAGCGTTTTCTTTCTTTCTTTATTTATTTTTTTTGTTCGTTCCTTTTTTCCTTTTATTTCTTTCTTTTTTTGTGACTATCTACTTTTTCTTCATCGGGCTAGTTTTTTTTCTGTTTTGGGGTAAACGAGTGTGATAAAATTGAAACGTGTAAGTGAAAACGATGCGTTTTTGCGACAAGACAGCCACGTGTACTGACGAATTCTCTGGGGGCGCGCTGCAACTTGCAATGCCCCAGTTGCCCCTTGCCTCTGCGTCTAAATCATTAAAGTTTTTTTTTTGTTATCTCTAACATTTATGCATTTCTTTTAAGGGGGCTCGTACACGAGGGGACTAGTACACCCGAAGGATTTTTATTTTCCCACATATGTCATATCAAGCCAGTTGTAGAAGTTCTTCCGAATGAATTAGATAGGTAGACAACAACAAAAAAAAAATAATAATAATAATCTGAACTATATTCTAAATCCGCACTTTAATACAGGATAAAGTTTTTTGTAATATATAAAATGTAAAATGAAGAATAAAAACTAATTTAATTGTTATTAATTCAAATATGTTTAATTTTTAATTTTTAAATTTTTAATAATTTTATTAATATTTAGCAACATATTCAATTTTTTTTTAAAAAGGGTTTGGAAACAGATTTCAAAAATGATCATTTTTAATATTATAGATTAGTTTACATCTCTCTTTTTTTTGAACATATTCTTCTATTTGAATTTTCTCAAATATTACAGGACCTTGCCCCAATTATTTTTAAACTCATATGCTAAGTAGCTCATAATACACACAAGTTAAAAATGAACTGAATTAGTTAAATAATAGTTGAACTCTAATTAGATAAGTCCATTTTTGTTGAGAAGCTTAGTTTGGATTGCCTCTAGACTGAACGGAATCATTGTCTCCCATGCAACTCTTTCAAATTGAGCGCATGTCTCCTCTTTTTTATTGACAGCTTCTTCAGAAACAGAACATCAAGCTTCTGCAATTCTCAACCAGTGTTCGCTTCTGAACTGCTTCAAAAGTGGTTCCAAGGCTTGCAACCTTCATGATATGGTTGTTTATATCTATGCATCGCATCTCCTCTTCTATCTCTCTTCACTGCGGTTAGGGTTTGAGAAGTGTGAAATATCGTTGATCATAATTTTTTAGGGGTTGGGTTGATTTTCACCTCATTCAATCTTCATTTAGTTAAAAGTAAAACAAAAAAAATCACTACCTACATAGTATATAAATTTGTCAAGCGGGTCAAATTCGCCCCACTAGTTCCGCTCCACACAGGTTAAATTTTTTTTTGACCTGCTTCGACATGTTCCGCTAAATTAGTGAACATAAAATACTAGACCTGACGTCAAAAAATAAAAAATTACTAGACCTGCACCCTCCCCGTTTGAATTCGCGGATAACTTACAAATATTGAAATAATAATAAAAATAACTTATAATGATTTTTAGCAAAAAAAAAAATATTTAATATAATAAATTTCATATGAAAAAACATAAATACACAATTTTCTGAAGAAAAAAAATTAATTAATTAATTTTTATATATTACAAAATATTTCAATATTTTAATAATATTTAGTAAATAAATATTAATTATTAAATGAAAAAATTGTGAGTAATACGCAAGTCCGTGGAATAAAAAATTTGACATGTACTCGCCCCGTAAAAGCCGCTTTTTTTTAATTGAAATTTTTTTGACCCCATCTGCTTTGATGCGGATTAAACGGGGCGGGATTCGCGGGTTATGAACCAAATTGACAAACCTTGTAATATAGTACTCTTTTAGATTTAGTTTTCGGACATATCCATATTTTGTCAGAACGTCAGATTAATTTCAAATGGAAGTATATTAACTAGTAAATATTCTTTTTTACACATTTCTATATTATTATTTAAGGAATAATTTAAAAAAATAAAATTTATTTTATAAGTTATTATATATTATGCTATTACAACTAAAAAAAGATAATTGAAATAGAAAATGATATAACTATCTTTTAATTTTTTAAAATTTAATTTTTGGCTAGATGTACATTTTAAAATTAGTTTTAAGAAAGTCACTCCGCGCACAACCCTGTTTAAAACCTAGTCAACTAGAAAGTAATCTGGTCGAATTTCAAATAACCAAGTGGCTTAATGTTTACACACAATAAACCGATTTCAAAAAAGTAACAAATTTAGAAAAACACTTTATATATTGGGATACTTGCAAAAATGACTCACAATTTGTGGTCAAATGCAAACATAATCTCATTTTTCTCCATTTTCAACAAATACCATTTTCTCTCCTTTATATCTTTCACAACCACACATATTCACGAAAATATCATTATGTTCTTAATTTATTTTTATTTTTTTTAAATAGCAAAAAGACACGATAATCCATAGCATATCACTTATTTACGAAAATGTCATCTTTTTCAATTTTTTCAACCACCATTAACAACCAATTTCAAGCTCTAAATGCTTACTCAACCTATCGTCTAGTTCTAAATGCCCAATATGTGAGCTCATAACCTCATAATCTTCAGTTTTCTCTCTAATTTCATCCAAAAAACTCTATTTTACGTTTTAAAAATTGCAAATTCATTGATTTTGTGATTTTCAGTGATATTTGCATAAAAACGATTGGGCTTCTTTGGTGTTGGTGAAATTCGAAGTTCTGAACGCTTGAAAAAGCTAAAACAAGCTGAAACCGGATCTAGATAATTACCCACTTGATTTTCGTATTAAAATCTTAGTCCTAAAACCAAAACTAGTATTAGATGAGATAACAAAAACAACACCAACCAAAAATAGTTAAAGATACAATAACACAAATTAAAGGACAACATTCAAATACGCAGAGACTAAAATTGGGCATAGAATTTATAAAGAAAGTAATTGCAACTAACATGTAATCTGCAAAACGGAAAATGTTAAAATCATCATCTAGGTAGTTCAATATATGTACGGTAAATCGAAATTCGTTCAATTTTCTTTTTACAAGGGAGATTTAGTTTTCATTTGATTTTATAAGATTTTAAGGTGAAATGTATATCAATCGTAAAAAACTATTTAAATAAAAAAAATTACTAGCTATCTAAATGGTTATTAACATCACACTAAAAAAACTCAAGCCCTAGCCTACACTTTAATCTTGATTCATACTTTAATCTTGATTCATACTCCATACGTTTTAAAATAATTGACGTTTAATTTTCTTACACATACATTAAAAAAGTAATTAAAAACATCATGTATTATCTATCTAAATACAAATGAACCAATGATAAACAAACTGCATAATACAAATGATCATAAACCATCAAAAAAAATGCATCGAAAATATATAATATCACTTAATACATTGGATTAAATGTATTTAATTGTTTTGAAACGGAATGAGTACTTGCTAATATCACAATTAATATAACGGATTAAATGTATATAGTTGTTTTTCTTTTTTGAAATTTTACATTTTTTTTTGTCAATAGACTATTATGTTGGGGTCGATTATACATGTAGTATGTATTCTTTTGTTCATTTCTTGCTTGATGTTGTATATTCAAAAATTAGATTTCCTACAAGTCAGACCAATTGCTACGATTAAATATGAACCAGGTTTTTTTTGGATAACAAGGTATGTTTGGCATGGACAACATACTATTTTTCTCAAGGTGTTTTAGTGAATATGATGATGTAATTTACAGAATAAAATATTTAAAAAGAAACACTTCTATGTGATTACACTACAAAAAAAGTGTGTTTCACATCATTTATTTTACAAATTGCATTAATTATAAATGATGTAAAAAAAAATTTACATCACTTAAATAAGTGACTCTGAAATTGGTGATGCAAATATTTACATCATTTGTGAAAATATTTTACATCAGTTGAAGCAACTGACATAAATATTTGCATCAGTTTAAGCAATTGATATAAATATTTGCATCGATTATTGTAATCAATGTTAATTTGTGTCGGTTACAAAAAATGATGTTAAAGATTTACATCAATTAATATAAATGGTGGTAATATTACATTATAATTATCAACTTTGAAATTTGTGTAATAATTTAATAATTTAAAATTAGTACTAACTTTTATAAATTATTTTAATATAATATTATAAATTATTTCACAAAAAAATATTTATTTTTATCTAGGATAACACGTCAATATTGGTTTTTAGAATCTGTAGATAAATTGTATTTATTTATAAGAAACAAAACTTTTCACTTCCTTCCTTAGTTCTCGATGTGGGACAAACATCAAAGGTAATTAAAAACATATTTAATTAATTGAACGTTTATTAGCATCATTTTTTTATTGATGTAATATTTGTATTATTTTTTTAAATGATGTTAACAAAAAATTGTAGATGCATCGATTACCTAATTGATGTGCATTCATATTTTTGCATCACTTCTCATAAAGTGATCTAAATTAATAATATTTTATATCATTTAGGATTAAATCGATGTTAAATTAATTAATAGTAAAATTAGTTATCAATTGATGTTAAACTATATTTTTTATATCAATTGCTAATAAATGATTCAAAATAATATCATTTATTTTTGTGATACAATTTAAGTGATGTAATACATATTTTTTTGTAGTGTTAAATTAGTTAAATCAAAGTTAGGTGGTACTTTTCTTACAATTCTGCTTAAAGCCCATGATAATATTTTTTCATATGATGGAAAAATGGTAGATAGTGGCATTTTTTCTTCTACTTCGAGGCGGTTGGAGTTGGTGTTAGATCGGGTTTCTCCCGTCGTCGGTCGGTTTCTGAACTAAGGAGAATTTGGAGTTGGTGGATTTTGCGGCGTTTATGTGGCGGAGGACTGAAGCCTCTGTTATGATTGTTCTGATGGCGTTGATTTGTCGTCTGGTTTATCCCGGTTTGTGTATAGCAAAATCTTGTGGTTTAGTTTTCACTAACCGAACCCAATTTCAGGATCTTTGGATTAGGTATTTAGGTTTGTAAATTTCGGTGTGGGACAAACATCAAAGGTAATTAAAAGCATATTTAATTAATTGAACATTTATTAGCATCATTTTTTTATTGATGTAATATTTGTATTATTTTTTTAAATGATGTTAACCAAAAATTGTAGATCCATTATCTAATTGATGTGCATTCATATTTTGTATCACTTCTTATAAAGTGATCTAAATTAATAAAATTTTGTATCGTTTAGGATTGAATCGATGTTAAATTAACTAATAGTAAAATTAGTTATCAACTGATTTTAAACTACATTTTTTTATATCAATTGCTAATAAATGATTCAAAATAATATTATTTATTTTTGTGATACAATTTAAGTGATGTAATACATGTTTTTTTTTGTAGTGTTAAATTAGTTAAATCAAAGTTAGTTGATATTTTTCTTACAATTCTGCTTAAAGCTCATGATAATATTTTTTCATATGATGGAATGGAAAAATGGTAGATTGTGGCATTTTTCTTCCACTTCGAGGCGGTTGGAGTTGGTGTTAGATCGGGTTTCTCTCGTCGTCGGTCGGTTTCTGAAGTTGGTGGATTTTGCGGCGTTTATGTGGCGGATGACCGAAGTCTTTGTTCTGATTGTTTCGATGGCGTTGATTTATCGTTTGGTTTATCCCGGTTTGTGTATAGCAAAATCTTGTGATTTAGTTTTCACTAACCGAACCCCATTTCAGGATCGTTGGATCAGGTATTTAGGTTTGTAAATTTCGGTTACTTTCTTTATTTATGACTTTGACAAACAAAATGTGGCATTTTCTATACGATGAAACGTTCCTTGGGCTATATATAAACTATACTATTAAATTGTGGTAGAGAAAATACGATATTTGTTATTAACAATTTAAGGCGAAAAGTACTTCTACGAATCGATGGGTGACTGTACGGCATGGTTTATACTTTATATCCAATCATCTCATCCGCTTTCCATATTTTGGATATGTCAATCATCTATTCTTGAGGCATTTGTATGTTCTAAATTTTAATTTATATATTAATTCGTTATAGAACTTTCAATTTTGGAACACGAGAAGATAATATTACTTTGTAGATTGTATAAGATTAAATTTTGAGAAAATGCAAAAAAAAATAAAAAAAAAACACTCCAAAAAAAATAAAAATTACAAGATCAACCATATCTAAAAAACTACAAAATAAAATCTGATGTATGAAAAACCTTCATCTAAATCCTTATGTTTAACGATGTTAAATAAGTTAACAGCTAAGTAAAACGACATAGTTTTAAATACAATCATATAAATAAACTCAAAGCACAAAGGATTTTACAAATTTCGATCAAAATTAATTAAATTGTAAAAAAAATAGAATTATACCAATAACCAATCTCTCGGTACTGATTTGTTATGTTAAAAAAACTATATAAATTTATGTTTATGATTGTATTTAAAACTACATCATTTTACTTATCCGTTAATTTATTTAACACCGTTAAACATTTATTAAATAAGAATTTTTAATAGATGAACATTTATATTGCAGTTTCTTAAGTCGAGATTAATCTTGTATTTTCGGTAATTTGAAGAGTTTTTTTTTCATTTTTCTCTAACATTAGTTTATGATATTGGAACTCGATTTATGGATTTTGCCATTTCCACACACTAGTGATATAAAGTGGAAACAATATATTCCCCCATCGACTCATTACGCATTGCTCATCAGGGCTTTTCCAATCGAACGGTATAACAGCATAAATGTTGTTAAATTTTCTCCAACCGGACACTATATGTGACATCAAATTTTTTTTTAGTGTTTTATGAACATATTGGTGTGACACTGTTCATAACACCAGTCACCAAACATTAAAATAATAATTTTTGTTTTGTTTTTCATTTAATAATATTATTAAATATTAATTTGCACAAATATCTAAATCAATATACAAATTGATTAAGATTAAAAATACATATTACTTAAAATTCAATTAAAACACTCAAAAAATAAAGATACAAAATTAAAACCAATCAAAGATAATCAGTAAAAAAACTAAATGCAAGAAGATAATTTTTAAGGACATAATATAAATTTAAACAATAATCTAATATCCGAAAAAACCATTTCCGTTAAGATAACGATAGTATTGAGTAAAATCTTGTTGATCACTTGGTGATCTTTGATCTTCACCTTGAGGTTGTTGTCTTTGAACATGTTCTCCTTGAGCTTGATCCTTGAGCTTGATCTCCTTATCGAGATCCATGATATTGGCTTGAGAACCTTCTTTGTGTTTTTCATATTGATTTGTTGGTGCTATTCTTCTCAATTTTACCGCTCTTTTATTTTCATTATATACACAACACGTTGGATCGATTATAAAACTCAAATCCGTGAATAATATTTTATGCTCTTGTTTCATTCTTTCTACCTCAACTTTCTGTCTTTGAATTTCATTTCTTTTATAAGTACCTTTAGCAATAGTTTTGATAAGTTTATCATTTTGCTCCATCATTTGTTTAAAATGTTCCTCATATTGTTGTTTTCTAATCGATTTTTTTCATACTCATAGGTTTATGAAATAAATTAAAAGTAGCTTCTTCACTATTCATATTTAGATCGAATAAATTCATACCAAAAGATGGTGATTGCTCATCTTGGAATGATGGAGATGACATAAGATTAGGACCTTCTTCTTGGAATGCAGCGACTTTATTAATGTGGTTATTTGAAAAAATTCAATACCTTTAAGAATAGGTCAGACATGATCGAATTTAATTTTTTTCTTGTATTTGACATTTTTACTTGGTTTAACTGATTTAATATTGATAACAGAAAAATGTAACAATAAATTAATAAAGATAAAGCAAGTACAATAAATTAATAAAGATAGAAAAATACAAATGATTGAAGTATATATATATATATATATATATATATATACTCATAATGTCTTGCTCTAAGCACTGATAGGATTTTTGTTTTCAATATGGTTAACACATCCCCTCAGCTTAGGCTATCTACAATGGTTGAAGTTTACAACACCCTCTTTTTTTTCTTTTAACACTCCACATCATCTTCTCTCTTTTCCACCTCATTATTCAACACATATTATTCAACACCCACTTACAATGGTTTTGTTTTAAAAATATTACAACACCCAACCCCACTATTTAAATTTTTTTTTTCTTATGTTTTTATTTTTTTGTGATTACATAATTTATCTAGAACAATTAACTATCGATTAAAATTAAAATAAAATTAATAAAAGTTAAATAATTTTATGAAATAAAATTTGATTAAAAAATACATGTAATAAAAATCAGAAATATAGATAATTATAGTTAAAACACATACAATGATGAAAATTTTAGTAAAAAAAGGTGGTTTTTTTTTTCTGTGTCCAAATGAAATGAAACAAGTGTCTATTTATAGAGTATGAAAAATGATAAATTTTGGTATAAAAATATTTATATATATGTAGAATTATTTTGAGATAATTGATGTTGAATGATTAAGGGGAAAAAACAAATGTAGAATCTCAACGACCAATAAATATGCGCCACATGTAATATCAATATTTAAAATAAAAATAAAAAAACAAGACCACTCATGTATTGACAAGTGTCTCGCTTTTTGTTTATCAACAGAGTAAGCGCCACATCCTTGCTGAGTCACTAAACACAGACCATTGCAAACCAAAAAAAAAATCAACTCTTGTAATTTTTTTTACAACAAACCATTGTAAGTAGTCTTAGAGACTGCAACAAAAATTGTTGTCATTCGAGTTTGTAAAGATTTTTTTGGTCTTGGTTGACTATGAAAACTCTTAATTCAGTTTGATTTTTATACTCAATTTGAACTCTTGTCCAAAGTTGATCTCATGATTGATTTATCCTTATGATTAAATTTTGGGAAACATCAAGATACACATGACATAAATGTTTATCTTATTCAGTATAATATGATCAAGAGCGACTTGAAGTCATTTTAGAAGAAATATTAGTGGTAAAAAAATGAATTGAAGATGTGTGATCATTCAAAGAGAGGTATACATTTATATAGAAGTGAAGGCAAAAGCAAGTGTTGGATCTTGGTCAAAAAAATTCAACGGCTTAGATTGATTTGTATTTTTTTAAGAAATTGATAATTGATATAAGACATGAAGTTACTAATCAATGCAACGATTAGATATTAGTCAAAGAAATCCAATGGTTTAGATTGATTTGTATTTTTCTAACTGCATAAGCTGAGATGTTGGATGATGATGATGCTCGATTTCAAGAATTTTTATCTCGACACTGACAAATCAAGGATTATGAAACTCATACTCCCTCTGTTTATTTTTAATTGTCATTTTAGGATTTTAATTTTGTTTCATTTTAAGTGTCGTTTTACATTTTCAATGCAGATTTTTAATAAATTTTCCACTTTTATCCATATTTTTCAGCTCATTAATGAGTGTGAACACATTATATAGTGCATTAATAAGGAGCAAAACAAAGAATTGTATTGTTTTATTAATATACGTGAAAAATCCTTAAACGACACTTAAAAAGAAACGGAGGGAGTATTGAATTTCAAAATGCATTAATTGAACATTTGTGCTATGAGTATACTAATTCTGAACGATGTAATTTATTTTTTATTATTTTTAATTTATCGATTGTAATTTTATATTTAACTTATAATTAATTATTTATAAGAATAATTAGTAAAAATAAATAAAATATTAAAGTTAATATAATATAATAATAGAATTTTTGTTTTGTTTTAGTATTAGATTTGATGTTGTTGTTGAAAACAAAAAATGTGAAACACTATAATTCGGGTGGTTGGAATTGCTATTTGAATTCATTGCCATTTACTGGATCTACCATCTGTAGCATTAAATACTAAAATACTTAATAATCTTTAAAAATACACATAATAATCATTCATCATTTGCTTCGATGATCACATTAAACATGATGAGCTCTTCCTTCTCGGTATACATTTCACCTTCACGATCGATCTTTCTTCTTTCCCTTCTATCTTCTTTGCATCCTTAGCCATATCGACAATCTTTGGTCTGTTCAAATATTTTTAAAGTTAGTCAGTATTTTTTTCTTTTTTCAGAGTCACTATTGTTATAGCCATAATTCGCGATTCGACAATAGAATCGACGAGTCGGCTCGTCTTGTGTTGCCTGGGTCTGAAAGAGTACTAACTAACCTTTCCTCGTTGAATGAGTTGGATCGTCTTAGAGTTAGAGCGGGCTCGTCCGTGACTCGTTCTTGACTCACCGATTCAACGATGCTCCCGCTGAAATACTCTTTCTCCTCCGCCTGGGGATTCCCGAACCTTGGATTCTCCGACATGAACCTTATCATCTCGCGTTCGTCTTCTACGACAGTCTTCTCCACAATGTTCTTGCACAAAACCCCTTTACGAAGATTCTCTTCCTTTTGTCTCGAATTCATCAGACTCGGAGCGTAGTGCTTGGCGATGTGCCCGCACGAGATCATCTGGAGCCAAATCGACCCACGAACCGATCCGGGATCCACCGGATCTCCGTCCTCGACCCGCTCCGAAACGACGAGTCGACGTGGTTCCGCTGGGTAGGAACGAGTCAGCTGGGACGGGTCAGATCGGACCGGCAAATCATGTTCTGTCTTGATTAAGTTCGGTTTTTTCTCGGTGAATTCTATCGTTTCCGTCGAAACGCCACGGGAACAGCGAGATTGCGGCGTCGTGGAAGATGTATAACTCGTTTTCTCTTCGTCAAGTTCGTACCCTCCTTCTTCTTCCTCTTCTCCGACGTAGAGCTCTGAGTCATCAAACGACGTCGTTCTGTTCTGAGGTTTCAGTTTTGACCTGAGAAGTCGACCTTTTGGAGCTTCTTGAATTGGACTCGACAATGGTCTGTTCACATGTACCTCTTCAAATTTCTCTACAATGCAAAATTTATAAAAACAAACTCAATTATGGAAAACCCCCAAATTTCAAGAATATTATTGGATTCTTTAACTTACCGGCGATTTCAGATCCTTTCAACACATACTCAGCACAGTCCGACGGGTAAATCACATCGTTCTCTGCTAAGTCGTGCCACACGAATCCATTTCTATAGCTCCTGATGAAATATCGATATAAAATGCATAAATATTTCGCCTTTGATTACAGATTTTGCCTCAGTTTAAAGCGTTACCTTTTGCATGACCAAGCGTACAGTGATGGCATGCTCTTCCCTCTCAAAACCGTAAGCCGGTTCGTCACATCTTCATTAAGACACATACAAAAAAAATCGAGCCTTTAACATCAAATTGATATGAAAACACTAGCCCATGACCCACACACCGGTCATCACATAACCATTGATGGTATACCCAAAATATTTAAAAAAATCGAAACTTTAGCATAAAATTAAGATCAAAACACTAACCCATTGTCTATAAACAGATTATAGTGATCTCTCTCTCTGTGTATTGTTTTTTTGGGTATTTACCTCTTAACCGGAGAGGCTGGTTAACTGGAGAAATGACTTCGATGAAGTGAGGGTGTTCGAGGTTGCCATTTCTAGTGAGATAATAAACGACTTGGACTCTTCTGAAGATTGGTCTCTTTGTCTTGGCCTTTTCTTCTTCTTCTTCTTCTTCATCTTGCTGATGATTCAAAGACCTTATTAGCCTCTCTGGACTTTTGTTGTTCTCTCTGCCTCTTCTGCTTCTTACAGCTTCCATCTTTTGTGTCTATGTCCGGACAAAAGATAAGAATTATTAACACACAGACTGTTCTTTATATATATAAAGAAAATGTATGTATATATAATATGCGTGTGTGTGAATTGGCCTCTCTCTGATACAACAGAATTGGCATTGGAGATGAGCCCAACCAGAACTGACATCGACTTGGGTTTACTTTCTATGGAACTCGGTAATATCTACCTGGTGGTACAATGGGATAACCCGGTCCATTATAAATTTAATCCACCTCTAGATTTTAGGATTTAGATCCGGTTCAACCTGATTCTTAAGGTGGACATAAATACCAAACCAAACTGAAACAAAATTCCTCAAAACGAATTCCATCTAACCCGAACAATAACAAAATTTATAGTACCAAACAAGCCAAACTAAATCAGAATCAAACTCGAATTTGGTACAACCAAACAAAACCGAAGAGAATAAACCCAAATTAGTTTATTATTTGATATTTTAGTCAAATACATGAAAAATCTATTTATTGAAAAATATGAATATTAATTTTTGATCTAAATCAAACCAAACCAAAAATATATATACTATAAAAATTATTGAAAATATAATTTGGCCTTTGGGTAAAACCGTGTCAAGTCCTAACTCCTAATCTTAAAAGGTTAACCCGGTTTGGTCTTGATAGAATTAGACCAGTTTGGTCCCATGCTTTTGACCCACACAACTAGCCCTGGGCATTAAAACCGGAACCGAAAATCGGAACCGGAACCGACCCGAAATTATCGGTTCGGTTCTAACCAAAATACCCATTGGATCTTGTATTGAAAATCCATGGATATCGGTTCGGTTCGGTTCCGGGTAATATCCGGAACCGAAATTACTAACCGAATACCCGAACATATATATACAAATATGCAATTACATATTTCAGGTATGTTCTTTACATTTCGGGTATTTTTATATTTCGGGTATTTTTATTTTTTACATTTCGGGTACTGGATACCCGAACATATATATAATTTTTTTTTTTTTTTACATTTCGGTTCCGGGTATTTTTATATTTCGGGTATTTTTTTTACATTTTGTTTTTTACATTTCGGGTATGTTCTTTACATTTTGGGTATTTTTATTACATTTCGGGTACTGGATACCCGAACCGTTTGAGAACCGAAACTTTTCGGGTATAATATAAGTATTTCGGGTACTGGATATCCGACCCGTTTGAGAACCGAAACTTTTCGGGTATTTTACGGTTCTTAGTCTTCTATATCCGAACCGAACAGAAACGAAACTATTTCNTTGGTCCCATGCTTTTGACCCACACAACTAGCCCTGGGCACTAAAACCGGAACCGAAAATCGGAACCGGAACCGACCCGAAATTATCGGTTCGGTTCTAACCAAAATACCCATTGGATTTTGTATTGAAAATCCATGGATATCGGTTCGGTTCGGTTCCGGGTAATATCCGGAACCGAAATTACTAACCGAATACCCGAAGATATATATACAAATATGCAATTACATATTTCAGGTATGTTCTTTACATTTCGGGTATTTTTATATTTCGGGTATTTTTATTTTTTACATTTCGGGTACTGGATACCCGAACATATATATAATTTTTTTTTTTTTTTACATTTCGGTTCCGGGTATTTTTATATTTCGGGTATTTTTTTTACATTTTGTTTTTTACATTTCGGGTATGTTCTTTACATTTTGGGTATTTTTATTACATTTCGGGTACTGGATACCCGAACCGTTTGAGAACCGAAACTTTTCAGGTATAATATAAGTATTTCGGGTACTGGATACCCGACCCGTTTGAGAACCGAAACTTTTCGGGTATTTTACGGTTCTTAGTCTTCTATATCCGAACCGAACAGAAACGAAACTATTTCGGTACCTATATGGATCTTAAACCTCCATACCCGAAATATCCGTAACCGAACCGAATACCCGAATGCCCAAGCCTAAATTGTCAACACACATATAAACTACACTTTACGAATTATAAGACTTGGTTGAGCAATGTGTCATTAATGATATATTCTTATATTGTCGAACATTTAACCTCATTTAATTTGTTTCCTTGCCTAAATTTGGATAAAAAGATCCAAACGAAAGTTGTTTCAGAAGTGACGATCAGTCAAGATCACCGTGCTTAAAATGGAAGTTTGATTTTTAATGACCTCTTTAAATAATATAATTTGAAATTCTCTTTGTTTTTATTTAACCACACCCCAAAGTCTTTAAGATAAAAGAGCTCCAGAATCTAGGTAACTAAAGAAAACACGTGAGGGTTGTTTACTGCTTTTGTGTACTGTACTTCTCAAAACAGACCAATATGACAGATCATTACAAAAGGTACAACAATTTATGGATGGGTCTTAAAATCTCTTCTTTTTTTATTTTTCAAATGATTATGAATATTTGCAGTTTTTGTTAATTCAACAATCTTTTTTCAAATCCAACACCATATATTATAAGTCTAATTATATTAGGTTAATCACAGTAATGTCAACACTTAAATTCAATTAAATTATTTTTTAACTAATGAAAAATATAATTTTGGGGGTAATAAATGAAACAGAGAAGGTGGATGTGATCTTTTAACCCATTTGCATGACCACAACATAGCTCTCTCGGCATGGAGTGGCTAGGGCACGCAAAAAATCAGAATCTGAAAATTCAAACTGCTATCGACCCAAAAATATCCGAACTGAAGGGGTTTTGGATTCATCAAAATTTCCGAAGGGATCCTAAATTTTTATATCTTAAAAACCAAAACCGAACAGGTATCGAACCGAGAACCGATGGATATATGAAATATAATTATATACAATTATATTTAGATTTGATATAAACCAAACACCCCAAATTCAACTAAAAATCTGAATATATTAATTGTAACATCCCAATTTTGGCCCAAGGAGAAAAAGCCCAACAAGAAAATGCCCAACAAGAAAATGCCCAGCAGAAAAAAACCTAACCCTAGCCCCTATAAATACCAGTCATTAAAGGAGAATGAGGCTATTTTGCAAAACAGAAACCCTAGCCCCCTAAACCCCTCAGAGCCGTCGACCCCGAGCAGCCACCGCCGCCGCCCTTCGCCGCCGCCGACCGCCGCCGCTTCGAGGAGGAGCCGCCGCGACGTTGCTCCTAGCCGCCGCCTTCTTGATTCCTTTGCTTCGAGTCACCATTAATTCAGATCTGAGCCGTGCCATCCTTTTTCCAGAACCCTAACATCCAGATCTCTAAGGTGAGGATTAGATCTAGGTTTCTCTCTATGTTTTCTTGTCTTCTTCTGGTATGTTGAGTCTAAGTATACTCCGGTATGCTACGTGCTACGAAGTACGGGCACGTTTATGTGATGCATCATGTGGATCTATACTTGTGAATGAATATGGACTAGGAAATCATTAGAGGAAAAACCAGCATACATGATTGATAAGCCTGTTGGTGGATTAATGATTGTAAAGTAGTTAGATGGTGTGAAAGCACTACGAGGTATTCGTCACAGCGTAAGGGGGCGCTCGTGGTACGAACTATTTGCGGGAACTTACAAGGGTCTTACGCCAAGACCACGGAACCATCGTGTAATGGAAATCCGGTGGGGTGTTTACTTGTTGTTAGAACCCATTTCTTTGTTGGGACCGGTGGGGTCTATGCACCTTGGCACCATAACCGCTGCGACCGGGGAGGTGAGGTGTGTACCTTGGCACTGGAAGCATCGTCATTAGAGGCTCGGACGCGCCTCATGAGTCTGTATGACCCAAAAACATGTGAGCTATTGGCTCGAGATATCTTTATTGAGTTACCCCTTTTTGGTAGTTGTGTGGGCGCTTCTAGAGTGTGATGTATGATTACTTGGCTATATTTATTCTTGATATGTTGGTCGAATACGAGTTGATGTGGGGTTAAGTTTAGGTTTAGTTCTCGCTGAGTAATCCCAATTACTCACCCCTCTCTCTTCTTGTAGGTGATGTTGATTATTATGTTGATGCTGTTGATGATATTGAGTATGTGGAACTGGATGAGTAATCCCGGTGTGGTGCGAGGTTTTGGGAGTTCGGAAGTTCTCCTTCGGGGTTTTATTTGGCTTTTCGGTTATTTCAATTAAAGACAATTTGTTCGTCATTTGCTTCGGTTTATTTACGGTTTAAGTTGGATTTGTAAGACTATTTGGGATTTAATAAAGGAATACTATTTAGGAATTAAATTGGCCGAGTTCGGGTCATTACATTAATTATTTTCAGGTATTTCAAATATATTTTTCGATATTACGAATATATCGGATATACATGTTTTGGATATTCGGATTGTTCGAGTATTTTGGATATTTTCGAATATTTTTGGATTTTTCATATAATAACTGAAACGTATCCAAAATATTTGTGGTTCTTCAAAAAAATATCCGAACTGAACTCGATCCCAATTTTAAAAATACATGATCGGTATCTAAACCTCTTAATCCAAAATATCTGAAACTCGAAATATAACTCGAATCCGATCTTAGGGCTTGAATGTATGACCAAAATACATTGAGCGGGACAATGGGAGGGACAATATTTTGCTTCCATTCACACATGTACTTCCACTTTCATTTTTGATAAAAGATCAAAAAATAATAATAATAATAATAAAAACAAGTGCGGGACTAACTTGTGCAGAAAATCAATGGACCGCATGTAGAAAGAGGACAATGACCAATATGGTATGGTTGCAGTGCGTTTTTGTTATTATAATTATTTTTAAAAATATAAAAATTCTTAGAAAATGTACTAATTTAATTTACCGATTGATACTAGTAGTCAAAATATGATACTAAACAAATATTTTGGTCACACATATATATTTTTTTAATTTTAAAAAAAATCATACGTATTAATTTTATTGATGGGTACAATTCTATCTAAAAGTAAACTTATTTCACATATTTGTTGTCTTAAAATAATTAATCAAAGATTAATAATTGATTTATGTTTAGTTGATGTTATTAGCTTTACGATACGTGATAATAATCTTTTAGTTTTATAATTGTACACACATATATATATATACGTGTATATATATACATGTTTTAAAGCTCAATTTTTTTTGAAATAAATCATATATATGTTAACTTTATCTAATAACAAAATTCTATTTGAAAAAGATTTGATCACTAAATAATTAATAATTTTAATTTATAATTTATAATTATATTAATATTATTGATCTATTTTATTTATAAAATATTTTTCTATAATATATATTCCGCACCGCTTTTTATATTTTCACCATTCACATATTTGTACCGCACCGCATGTTATTTTTTTCACCATTCATATATTGTCCCGCATCGTCTGTTCCGTAGTAACCGCACTTGTTCCGCATGATGCGTTTCTTCCAACCTCACTGCACTAAAATCGAATCGCATCTCCTAAACTGTTTGTTCCGCACCGTTCAAACCGGTGTCACCATTCGAAGACTTAATATCTCAATGTCCGCCCCTAGGAGTGGCCTATCTACTTAACTTCCTCACCACTCACCAGCTAACAAACAAAACCATGCCCTTTTCTAAATAGTTGTGTCAGCTTTTATTATCTCTCGATAATCTTATAGTAATAAATGCTGAGTTCATAGATAGGAAACAATCACATAAAACGGAAATAATAATTAAACATTAAATTTTGAAAAAAACTATTGAATTGCTTTTTATTAATTTCGAAAATATTTGTATGATCAACAATATATTGTTGTATTAATTTCGAAAATAGTTGTATGATCAACACTATATGATATTTGTATGATCAATAATATATGTCATTCTCTACAAAATACAAAAAAGTTTGATGTACAGAGTACATACATGTAGCCCAGCTTTTTGTTGTCGACATAATGATAATGCCATATACTGTATATCGCAAATTTATCGATAGGTCTGACGAAATGATTTGGTTGCATGAGAGTTTTGTTAGAATAAATTGTTGTTGTTGTTGTTGTAACAATTTCAAATTTCACAGGTCTTTCTTTTCGATTTTTATAGATTGATATTGATCTTGTAATATTCTTAAGATTCAGTGGAATAGTAAAGAGCCTTTTATTTTAGCTGAATAGAGTAAATTTCAACTTCTGTATTCGTAGTTGCAGCTACACAATGTAGGCGGGTGGTGGTTGATATGACGTGGTGTCTTTGTCTCAATTATCAACAAAAGGTCACTTCACAAATTTATCTTCTGCATTTTTCACCTTCTATTAGTAAAAAAAACAGTTAACCGTCAAATTTTTCATTAATAGAAATAGTTGAAAAACAAGAATCTTATAATACCCCAAAAAGAAAAAGGTGTACAGTAGGCTGTATAAGTGGAAACTGGAAAGCTCGAGTCCCCACAAAAAATTGAATGGGCTTTATTACAAAAAGCCCAAACTAGGCTCATAAAACAAAAAGGCCCATATAGTTGTTATCCCTATTTCACTCGCCATTGTTTCCGTTGGAAGCTCTTTCAAAACTCCCTTGGAAATCTCCGTCCCTTCTTCTCTCGAGATCGATCGCCAATGGCTGCCTCCAACTCCATTTTCACCGCTGCTCCGTCGCGAAATCCTGCACGTGTCTCTCTTCACCAGTCAGTATCTCCACCGTTGAGTCTTCCAGCCACCAGATCGAGCTCCGTCGCGTTTCGTCCCAAACCCCGGTCCCGCTCGCTCGTCTTGTGCTCCACCGATGAATCGAAGAGCACCGCAGAGAAAGAGATCCCAATAGAACTCAGTAATTTTCCTCCTCTCATGGCATTCTGATTACAAATCGAATTTTTCAAAAAATGTCAATTCCGATTTTTCAGGGTACGAGGCTTTTCCGACGGTGATGGACATCAATAAGATACGAGAGATTTTGCCTCACAGGTACGAATTTATAGCAGAAGTTGTATTGCTGTGATTCGATTTTCTTCATCTTGATCTCATCCGATTTTGGATTGTTGTGTAGATTCCCGTTTCTGCTAGTGGATAGAGTGATAGAGTACACAGCTGGTGTATCTGCGGTAGCTATTAAAAACGTTACCATCAATGACAATTTCTTTCCTGGGCATTTCCCTGAGAGGCCGATTATGCCTGGAGTCCTCATGGTTGAGGTAATTTGCATTGTCCTCTTCTTACTCCAAGCTTCAGTTTTTTATTTGATCTTTAGACATCTTGACATTTCTGATTTTGCATGCGGAAGTAGAATGCTTTTTCTTATTCATCAACCGAGTTAGTTGATTAGTTTGGTTTTGAATGGTGGTTCTGAATGAGGGTGAAATTCGTGTTTCGGTCCAAGTTTTGAGGAAACTAAAGGTGAAGGCTTTAATTTTAAGTTTCAGTTTAAGGGTAAGATAAGCTGTTCTAAAAGATATCTTGGATCATAGCTTTGTATGAACAGGTGCTCTACTGCTATACAACCAAATGTATGTGGAGTTAAATGATTATTTTACACATCTTGTATATAATAACAACACTTTGAAACTGTAAAAGTCTGTGTTGTTTCCATAGGCCATGGCTCAGGTGGGAGGTATATTGATGCTACAACCAGAAGTAGGCGGATCTAAAAGCAACTTCTTCTTTGCTGGAATCGACAAAGTCAGATTCCGGAAGCCTGTGATTGCGGGTGATACTCTGGTGATGAGGATGACGCTTGTGAAGCTGCAGAGGCGGTTTGGGATAGCGAAAATGGAAGGGAAAGCATACGTAGGGAACACTGTGGTATGCGAAGGAGAGTTCTTGATGGCTATGGGAAAAGAAGAGTGATCACGCCTTTGCTTCTTCTTACCTTTGTGTCTACGAATTATCACATTTTAAGTTTAAAAGCCTCATTTCTATCTCCAATTTCTGTTGTTTCTTCTCCTCAACGTTGACCATTTAAAAGAAAAGAATGAAGAGAAATACTTCATGCATTTTTATTCCTCAAATTTTCGAAAATATTTGTTTTTCTCAAAATTTAATTGAATATATGAAACAAAAGTATCCTTCCTTGTATTTGAAGAGAAATAGAATAAATTTCGTTTTTTAAGATTAAATAATTATAATAATCATGATAAATAAACTTTACATTTTTTACAAAATATATTTAGATATTACTATTTCCATAGTAATAAGTTTTATCACGTTTCTTTTATCTTTCACATTCAATTCATTTCCATTTATCTTTATATATTAATCATCAAAATATTATTACCCACCAAACTCTTAAAATTTTCAGAATGGAATACTTGCAATAAGGCTCACGTCAGAATGGCAAGCTCTTCTCCCTATCATATCGGACACATGTCAACCACGGATACCACTCTTCCTTATTCGATATGCATTTCAAGTGATTATCCATAGTTTATGAAGAGAGAGGAATGTCCGGAGACATGGAGAGGCTCCCACACCACCGAATCTACTAATTCAATTCATAGACAAGCAAATACGGAATAGACTATCTTCGATAAGAGCTTTGGGAGACAGCAAATATGAGGAAGACTTAGAGCAATGGTTTGCTACAAGAATCTAATCATATTTTTTATTTAAGTTTCAATCTTAGCTTTCCAAACTTCAAAAAACAGTCACACATGTTGTAAAAACGTTTTTTTTTTTTTTTTTT
>PKML01027533.1:621398-662689 GCA_002933935.1 Eutrema yunnanense | reverse complement strand
TTTTTTTTTTTTTTTTTTTTTTTTTTTTTGGATGAATGTTAAATTATATTCAAACCCGAAAAAATAACGTTTCTACATCTTAGATGCGAGCTTATGAGTTAAAGAATGCTAAAAACAGCAAGATAAAGATCGATAACGTTTCCTCTTGTTCACGTAGTAGGCCGAGATGCAAACCACGTTTGCATTCCATCTTCAAATTGTGTGTCGCCTAATAGTCGTATCGAAGTGAAACGATTCCTTACGCCCTTATCAATGAAACTTATTAGTCTTGACTCCGATTTAGAGATATTTCCGTGCCGCCGCGAATTACGTTCCCTCCACAACGTGTGTACTGTCATCTGGAATACATAGCGGAAGATGAAAACCTTCAGTCGATTCGGTTCTGATCTCGGAAGAAGAGTAACAATAGAGTCCCAGTCTGACGAGAAATCCTGCTGCAGTATCCCCGCCGCTAAGTTCGTCCAAACCTGTTTCGAGTAAGGACATTCGAAAAAAAGGTGATTTCGTGTTTCCCATGGCTCTTGACATAATACGCAGGCTGTAGAGATATTCAAGTTCCAGGTGTGCATACGGTCTCCCGTTGAGAGACGGTTATTATGTTCTTAAATACAACAGAACGGCCATTTTATTTCAAAAAGTTACAAATATATATCAAACCTCACTTTTATTCATGATTTCTAAATAAGATGGAAGAATTCAGCGCGAGATACCAATATTTGGCTCGGCAAGATAACTGTAGATAAGAAATCAAAAGTTACAAATGTTGATCGGATTTATTAAAACATAAAAAGGAAGAAGCAAAGCTAAGAAGCGAATCATAAATGTTGATCGGATTGATTGATCTCTTCATCACTTGTACTCGAGAATCATGTTGTTCTCAGGAGCAAGTCCAACGCAAGCTCTGAGTATGTTCTCAAGCATTGCACGCTGTTTCGACAAAGCGTTCACAACTGGCGTGCCGGGTGGGACCTACATTCATTAAAGTTGAGAGTAATTTTAATAATGTTGCTAGAATTCAGAAACGGCACGATGTTTTTTTGCTTTGTTTCCCTTACCAATGGTGCCTTGGAGAGGTAACTCAGGATAGTAGCCACCGGATGGAAAGAATGGAACTTTCCCTGCAAATATCCAACAAATCGAATTCACAATCTAACAGTTTTTTTTTGGATAGATTACTAATGCCTCGATTGTTTCATAACAAAATTCTCAACTATATATATGCAAACAAAAATATACAATCGAAATATATTTTAAGATAACGAAATCATTGAACTATTAACGATTTTGTAAACAATAACTAACCTCATCTTCGGCCTTAAACTGGATCCGAGTGGTGAGCTCGGCGAGAAGAACAAGGTCCAAAATAATAGGAGCAGCCAAGAGAGAGTCTTCACAAGTGTTGTGCATCACAATCGTGTTCTTCCCTCCCATGAATATCTCTGATGTGTACTCGTCCATGGCTCTTTTGCTGTCTCCTACATACGGCACATACTGCAACACCATCCAATGGTACATTCTTTGTAATATATATATATATATATATATATATATATATATATATTCTAACGCTTATCTTATACGTTACAATATATAAAAATATAAATTTTATGTAACTCTTATGAACATTATACATTTTTTATGTAATGTATATTTTTATATTAAGTGGACACATTGAAAAAAGGGGTAATTATAAATATGATATTTATATTCAATAGTAAAAATATAATTAATCACCTTAATGACGACAACATGGTCAGGGTGTTCACCAGGTTCGTATAAAATTCCATTGCTAGCAACCATATCGTCGACGACATTGCTCTTCGATATCTCTTTTGACCGGAATGTTTGTGGCGCCGACAAGTTCATGCCGTCATTGTTCCCAAGGTGGTTGTAACTCACTATCGACGTCGGCTATATATATTTGTACATATAAATGCAATTAATTTAATTGGTTTGTAATGTTAGGATATAAATAAGTTAATTTCAGAGAGAGTTATTTATGAATACGTACTTTGATTCCTGCTCCGACAAGGAAATCTACGAGGACAGATTTCATCTTGGTCTGACCACTCTTGAAGTCATCACCACCGATTAAACTGTTTCTCTTGATTGACAATTCCATAAGCCCTGTAATATATGTAACATTTTAACTTAATCCAATGTGCTTAACTATAGCAAATTGACTACGATTAATAGTTTATTTAACTACCAGGGACAAAGGTGTTTTGTGGGCTTCCATTGATGAAAGGAACGTTCTCAAGAACGCAAGCAATAGCGTAAAGCGTAGAAGGAGAAATCTCAGACTCGTTCTTGTCCAAAGATGACATTAGATTCTCTGTCGTGTCGTTAAGACCAACCACCACATTGCTGTATCTTTCTGTGTTCGCCGTCCACAGTACCACCACCCTATCCACTTTGTTTTTCTCTTTGAAATCCCTATTTATAAAATAATTTTGATTTTTTTATTAAAAATTTTGATTTTCTTGTAAATACCGACAATGCTGCATCTAATGAGCTAGACTTCGTGGTCTTTCTCATTTTCAATACAGCATTACAATGATATAAATCTATAAATTAAAGATAATTAGTAACTATTTTTGCGAACATCAAATTAAGATCCATAATAAGTTTTATTATAATTCATTTTTGTTATTTTATTAATATGTTATAACTATTGAAAATTTTGAATTACAAAAAAAAAAAATTAGCGAAATTAATCAAAACAAGAACAATATAAAAGCAAAACATAAACAAAACATGAGCAAAATATAAATAAAGTTAGCAATATGTTTTATTAAGCTATAATAAATGAGTTGATGTCGTTCACAAAATTGAAGTTATAATGTTTTCTTTGAAAACAAAATATTGGGGTTTATTTTGCTAATTGTGTGACATAAACCATTATGTTATGTTACCTGATGTCCTTGATGACTTGTTCGAGCTGTTGTTTCTTGGTGCCTTTGATCAAGTGGTTGGCACGTGACCCCTGGTTAGCTGCGATGAAATCTGGCTCGTAGATTCCAGGGAGTGGGACCATGTGCTCCATGAACGGACGCAACTGCTTCTGGAGGTCGATGTCTAGGACCTTGCCTCGTGTCATTGCGTCTGCTAAGTTCATGTCGCTTATGTCCCATCCTCCAAACACTATTTCTTCCGGATTCACCTATCATTTTCGGAATCAAAATTCATTTAATACTTAATTTTTCCCTTATTCCACTTGTCGAAAAAAAATCACTCATATAATAACAAATAATATATTTTATTTCTTAATCTTAAATTTGTGGTAGACAGACATAGAACAACTGAAAACCTAAAAGAAAAAATTGCATAAAGCTAATAAACTGAACGTCACTATATATAATATCCAAAGTAAATTTGTAATAATAGTCAAATAGTATCATTTTGTACCATGGGGAGAAGACTTTTGAAGGGAGCATAGATTTCTTCGCCATTAAATGACCCGACCCGAATAGAGGATGCTTGGGTTAATGACCCGAAATAGTTAGCTTGTTGCACTTTCTCCTTCGTAGCCCAGGATATTCCCCTGCCACCGATTGAATTTTTTTTTTTTTAATTTATAGAAAATTATTAAATAAAACCCAACTTGTTCATTATTCAATATCCAATTGCACGAATATGAATAATTTATTAACCCACCAATTGCACGAAGACAGACACACAACTTTATTCCCATTTGAAACAGTATCATAAATCAATTGATATTGTCAGAGAAATTAATCACGATTAAGTTTTACTCACTCGCGATTAGCGATAACACCAGCGGTAAGAGTAGAACCATTGTTCCCTCCCCAGCCAACGAGCATCACTCTGCCAAAATAAAATTAGACAAAGCAAAAGCATCGTTAATCTAACAATAAAACAGAAATATATAAAGTTATAAACCCTATATAATACAATTATTATAAATTTTTAAAAAGAAATAATTAATATTCCCTTTGTTTCAAAAAGAATGTCATTCTAACAATTTTCACACAAATTAAGAAAACTTATAAAAATTATATTTTACCATTTATTAATACACTAAAAAACATTCTCTTTCTAATTAATACATTAAAATATTAGGGTTAAAACTGGATTTTTAATAAAAAAAATTGCATTGAAAATACAAAGTGACACTCTTTATGTAACAAAAAAAATGTTAGAATAACATTTTTTTTGAAACAGAAGGAGTATTAAATTAAGAGTAAGAAATTAACATTAAAACCAAAAAAAAAAAAAATTAAGAGTAAGGATATTTTTGTGAGAAGAAGACATACCCAAGTTTGGGAACATGAGTGTCGGTCTTAAACTCGTATTTCACGGTTTTTGGCTTCACGGTCCATTGATACGCACCGTTTTTGTTCTCGTGAACAAGCTCAGTGGTTTGGTAGTCGTACACTGAATGAATCTCATTCTCTGTGTACTTCACGTTCGGAGATTCAACCTTGAAGCTTTCGATGAACATTTTTGCCTAATCTTTTCCTATTGGAAACTTTGAGAATTGATTGATGCTTGTAAAAGAGAGAGCTTCTGAATGCATTGTGATTTGAGACCAAGCACGTCTTTTATAGACGAGATGGACATTAAAATATTATTATTTGTTCAAATATGTCAATATATTTTTATTTTTTGTTTTGTTTCTGTTCAACCTGATTTAAAGACAAATGTCAATATATATTTATTTTACAACTTATGGGATTATGACAAGTGTAAAATGATTAATTTTTACTAAACGTGTCCTTAAGACAGTTTTTTAAAAGATTAGATTACTTAGAATGGAAACACTAAGAACGGAAACTAATCTTATTTGACTACAAATTAAGGTAATAAATCAATGATAAATTAAAGTTAGTTAAAAGAGAAAAATATTTTCTTAGATTTTTATATTAAAAGTCAAAAGTACACGGCAATGAAGTTAATAGCTTATAAACATAAAGTTCAAAATTTAAAATAATGTGTGAATGAAGCTAAAAAAAACTAGTATAAATCAGATATTTAAGTAAATTTAGTGGACAAGAAAAATAATAAATACAGTTACATGGGTGAATTTTGTTCGCCACTGAGTTCGCGACACATGTGGGTGTCAAACTAATGAAGAACCTACTATGAGCAAAGTTATATCCGTTTCGAACTTTATTTCAAACAAACATATATACGTGGGGAAATATAATACACATGTGGGTGTCGAACAATGAGCAAAGTTATATACGTTTCGAACTTTTTTTTGGAAGATTAAGGTTTTAACTTTGTTTTTTTTTGTGAAGATTAAGGTACGTAGGCAGCCTTCACAGGCGCAGCTATAACATTAATAAAATTCTATTACGCAAAGGCATTTCAACCGAGCTCCAACAGTTCGTATTTTTCAAGTCAAACTTTCTGTTTGCCGAACTCCAACAGTTCGTATTTTTAAGTCAAACTTTACGTTTGCCGAACTCCAACAGTTCGTATTTTTCAAGTCAAACTTTCTGTTTGCCGAACTACAACAGTTCGTACCTTTGACCACAACGGTCTCCATATCAACGTCCTGGCCAGGCGATCAAATAAGCCGAGCTTAGCTCGCACGCATCCTCATGGTGCAATGGATAACACACTTTCCACATTCAAAGCCGAGACCAGTCTCGCACCAACTTCTCAGATTATCCGAGCCACATAAGCCGAGTCCGTCTCGCACACTCGGATTCAATGTGAGAAACCTAGAACATATTAAGATGAGCTGTTCACGTACTCTTAAGTTAAACTCTAGGGTCAAGCCGAACGTCTCTCCTCGCAAATTCAAGCCGATTTCTCAACAGTCGCAAAATTAGTAAGCCGATTTCTCAACAATCGCAAAACTAGTAAGCCGGTTTCTCAACAATCGCAAAACCAATAAGCCGATCTACAAAATGGATTGCCGACCTCGAGCAGGTTCAGTCAAACTTGTCCTCTTCACCCGGCTAAGACCGTACTGTTTACGGCACCACTATGTACGGCAAGTTTGAGAAGTTCGTATAAAGTACGACTTCAAAAATACCAAAACTCAACTTAGAAATGACTTAGAAAACGACTAAGTACAACATTCGAAACCGACTCAAGGATACTGAGAAAGGCTTGCCGAACTCGAATAAATACACAAGCCATACTGATCTCAGTTCTAACCGAGCTAAAGAATACTCCTTAGAAATTCACCGAACTCATAAACTCCCTCGCCGAACTGAGGGGGGGACCAATTGTTAGAGGGGGGATTAGCACCCCCTGGTTTAACTCGGTTCGAACCGAGACCGGTTCAATCAAGACCGGTTTACGATGGTTCGGATCAAGGACAAATCAGCCCAAAAATATTGGGCCAAGCTCGGAATCTCGCTAAGCCCATCTCGGCCATCGATCTAGGCCCAGTGCGAGCCCAGTCCGTTACAACAGATAATAACCGGAATATTTCCTCTTTTTCCGCCGATCTCGGAAATGGAAATATTCCCTTCGACTGAGTCTTCGAGATATTAGGAAGATATCCTTATCTCGGAGAGAAAACCGGAATATTTCCTTCTCCTAATCAAACTTGGAAAAGGAAATATTCTCCCTTCAAACCGCCTCAAGACAATATAAATAGAGGAGAATGCTCATTCATCCAGACATCCACAACTTCCGCAGAGACAAAGAATAGAGAGAGAGCTCATTACCGACCTCAAGATCTTTTGTCTTTGCAAATCTCATTTACTCTGTTGTAACGCCGATATTGATCAATAAACGAGATTCCGACTAAAAGTACTGTTTTACCCCTTTTGTGTGATTTACGGATCAACACATATGATATTATATGATAATTTTCGTAAGAAAATAGTGTAGACGTATATAGGTCAAGGATAGATTAGTCATTTGTAAATTCTTAATCATGCTTATGTATCTCTATATATATTGTAAACCCATCTATCAAATGTATCATTCAACGCTACATTCTATATGGTATCAGAGCCTCGATACCTAAACCTCTAAATTTCTACAGCCGTCATTCTCCTTCTCATAAAGCTAAATTTTTTTTCTTCAACAATGACTGCTCTCAACGAGACCATAGCTGTCTCCGAATCTCAAACTCTTCTCAACGTTAGTATGGTGAACGTTACCAAACTCACGACTACCAACTTTCTGATATGGAGTCGTCAAATCCGTGCATTACTAAATGGATATGATCTTGCAAGTTATCTAGACGCCTCCTCCGCGATTCCACCAACCACCATCACCACAAATGGTGTTGCTTCTGCCAATCCGGCGTACACACATTGGAAGAGACAAGATCAGTTGATCTATAGTGCGCTACTCGGGGCTATCTCCATGACCGTGCAACCGCTGCTCTCCGCCACCACCAACTCGGCTCAAATCTGGGAAAAACTGACCGAGACATACGCGAAACCAACTCGGGGTCATTGCCAACAAATCCGACAACAAATAAAGCAATGGACGAAAGGCAACAAGTCGATTACCGAATACTTCCAAGGTTTCACAACAAGATTTGATCAACTCACTCTCCTGGAAAAACCAATGGAGCATGAAGATCAACTCGATTACATTCTCGGGGGACTTCCGGAAGACTACAAGCCGATTATCGACCAAATTGAAGGACGTGAATCTTCACCCTCTCTCACAGAAGTCCACGAAAAGCTGATTAATTATGAGTTGAAGTTACAAGCCACTAATGCTCACACTTCCTCGATTCCAATTTCGGCCAATGTTGCCAACTACCGGGGTCCCAACAACAACAGCACCAATACCAATTATTACCGTGGTCAGAATCGAACCCAAAACAATCGCCAAACCACAACGGGGCAGCCTCATCAATTTCAGCAACGCTCGGATCAACCCTCTCGTGGTTATCAAGGACGTTGTCAACTCTGCGGTATCCATGGGCACAGTGCGAGACGGTGCTCGCAACTTCACAGCTCAGGCAGCTCGGTGAATGCCTCGTCGAGACAACACAACCCTTCAACACAACCCTTCAACCTTTCAATCCCGCTAATTGGATTCTCGATAGTGGAGCTACTCATCACCTTACCACAGATCTGAGCAATCTTTCACTCCATCAACCGTATAATGGAGGAGAAGAAGTCACCATCGCTGATGGCTCATCCCTACCAATCTCACATACGGGTTCCACTTCCCTTACTACTCCTTCTCGATCTCTTGCCTTAACGGATATATTATATGTACCCAACATACATAAGAATCTTATATCCGTCTATCGTCTGTGTAACGCTAATCAAGTGTCTGTGGAATTCTTTCCTGCTCATTTTCAGGTGAAGGATCTCAGCACGGGGGCCCAATTACTCCAAGGCAGCACTAAAGACGAGCTATACGAGTGGCCAGTTACATCCCACAACACCATCTCCCTCTTTGCCTCACCATCACCAAAAACAACCCTACTCTCCTGGCACTCCCGACTTGGTCATCCATCTTCTCAAATAATTCACCACATTGTTTCCCAATTTTCTTTACCGCTTTCACATTCTTTGGAAAAATCGTTTTCTTGTTCCCCTTGTCATATCAATAAAAGCCATAAACTTCCTTTTTACTCAAACTCTATCACTTCAACACAGCCTCTTGAATACCTATATAGTGATGTTTGGACCTCACCTCTTCTATCGGTTGACAATTTCAAGTATTACCTGCTCTTGGTGGATCATCACACTCGTTACACGTGGATGTATCCATTAAAACGAAAATCAGACGTACGCAACACGTTCATTGCCTTCAAAACACTGGTGGAGAACCGATTCCAATGTAAAATACGCACATTGTATTCGGATAATGGTGGGGAGTTTGTGGCGTTGAGACAATTTCTCTCACTCCACGGGATCTCCCATCTCACTTCACCGCCACATACTCCAGAGCATAATGGAATTTCAGAACGCAAGCATCGTCATATTGTCGAAACAGGTTTAACTCTTCTGCATCAATCCTTGATTCCAACGACGTATTGGACCTACGCGTTTGCAACGGCGGTGTATTTGATCAACCGCCTACCCACTCCGGTGATCAACAACATCAGTCCATACGCCAAGCTATTCACACATCCACCTAATTACTTGAAACTTAAAGTGTTTGGGTGCTTGTGTTTCCCGTGGCTACGCCCGTATGCAAATCACAAGTTGGAGCCAAGATCCTTACCGTGTGTTTTTCTGGGCTATTCGCTAACACATAGTGCTTATCTCTGTCTCGACGCAAGCTCCGGCCGCATATACACATCTCGTCATGTGAAATTCATCGAGACGAAGTTTCCGTTTGCTGTCACCGATGAGAGGTCCGTACATCCAATCCCAACCGAGTCACCACAAAACCCAAACCATTCCCCTCCGATAACAGTTCCGATCGTACCAGTGCCACTCGTATCCGCTCCGTCTACAGCGCCCCTGAGCTCAGATCCTCACCAAGTGCCACCGGTGAATTTGTCACCTCACGCTGCCTCTGTTCACGATTCTCTATCTGAGAACGACAACAACATTACAGCTGAATTGGGCTCTTCTAATTCCAGCAGCCCAACAGACACAAGTGGTACAAGGGAGGCCCAAAATCAACCATCACCAGGCCCACTAGCTAACGAGCCCAACGCTTCTCCACACAACACAGCTGCTTCTTCACAAGCCTCCGCCTCCACATCCGACGCTCAGCCACCGCCCCCACCGGTCAATCACCATCCCATGCGCACCAGATCGAAGAACCAGATTACTAAACCCAGCCGGAAGCTCAACCTGCTCGCCGCAACATCACCGTCGCAACCATATATACCAACGACGGTCGCTCAGGCTTTACGGGATGAGAAATGGCGAAATGCGATGGGTGATGAGCTGAATGCTCAAATTCGCAATCACACGTTCGACTTGGTTCCCCAAAATCCAAATCAAAATGTGATTGCCACTAAATGGATTTTCACACTTAAATATCTTCCTGATGGTTCTATTGACAGGTACAAAGCTCGGTTGGTGGCACGCGGGTTTAATCAGCAATACGGTCTGGACTATTCCGAGACATTCAGTCCAGTGGTTAAGTCCGTCACCATCCGTATGGTGCTTCAGTTGGCTGTGGGTCGTAATTGGAGTATCAAACAACTTGATGTCAATAATGCCTTCCTCCACGGCACTCTTTCGGAAGAGGTATATGTCTCACAGCCCCCTGGGTTCGTCGACAAAGATAGACCCCATCATGTATGTCGTCTTCGCAAAGCACTCTATGGACTCAAACAAGCTCCCCGTGCGTGGTACGATGAGTTAAAGAATTATTTGTGCAGCTTGGGGTTCCTCAACTCGTTGGCCGATACTTCTGTTTTTATCCACATTCGTGGTGATCAAACGGTCTATATCCTGGTCTACGTCGATGATATTATCGTTACCGGAAGCAGCTCCACATTAATCTCTCGTTTCATCACTGCTCTCGCTGGACGATTTTCTCTCAAGGATCCGACAGACTTGACATATTTTCTGGGTATAGAAGCTACACGAACGACACAAGGGATCCATCTAATGCAGCGCAAGTACACCATAGATTTGTTGACTAAGACGAAGATGCTAGACGCAAAACCGGTCTCCACTCCAATGGCAACAACTCCCAGATTGTCGTTATTTGTTGGGGATGCTATGGATGATCCAACGGAATACCGAACGCTTATTGGCAGCCTCCAGTATTTGGCATTCTCGAGACCCGACATCGCCTATGCCGTCAACAAGCTCTCTCAATTTATGCATAGACCAACCGACATTCATTGGCAAGCTGCGAAAAGAATCCTTCGGTACCTAGCTGGTACAGTGTCTCACGGTATCTTCCTCCGAGCTCATTCGCCTCCTTCTCTTCATGCTTTTTCGGATGCTGATTGGGCTGGAGATACAGATGATTTCGTCTCGACAAATGCGTATATTGTGTATCTTGGATCCACACCGATCGCATGGTCTTCTAAGAAACAAAACGGGGTTGCTAGAAGTTCCACTGAAGCAGAATATAGGGCGGTAGCAAACACGGCATCTGAGATAAGATGGGTATGTTCGCTTTTGACTGAACTTGGTGTCGCTATACCCGCGCCTCCAGTAGTCTATTGTGACAATGTTGGCGCGACATATCTTGCGGCAAATCCTGTTTTACATTCACGTATGAAGCACTTGGCCTTGGACTACCATTTCATTCGTGACAATGTCCGTTCAGGGGCTCTGCGGGTGGCCCATGTCTCGACTAAAGATCAATTAGCTGATGCTCTAACAAAGCCTTTGCCGAGACAACGGTTTCTTGAGTTATTCGACAAGATTGGAGTCACTTCAGTCCCTCCATCTTGAGGGGGCGTGTAGACGTATATAGGTCAAGGATAGATTAGTCATTTGTAAATCCCTAATCATGCTTATGTATCTCTATATATATTGTAAACCCATCTATCAAATGTATCATTCAACGCTACATTCTATAAATAGATCGTCATTTCAATAATTAATTAGATATACTTTTTTTTTTTTGTTAACTATTTACTAGAGATACTTTGAATTTAATAGTTATACTAGCTTACCATTCTCCCACAGTGCGAAGTTAATTGACTTTGGAGATGGATTTAAAAAACAAAAAAAATGCTTTTGGAGATGAAATTTATAATTGTTTGGAGTACTCAATGATGGTAAGATCTTATCGTATTGTTTAAAACAACTCCAAAATCGAGGATATAGTAATTCCCATTTCGATTTATTATTTTTCAGCTATCGATTGTGTTGTGATTTCAGCTCCTGATTCATCACTAGTTTTACTTGTTCATTTGACTAACTCATTACTTTGTTTGTGTTTGTTGTTTGTGCAGGAAGAAACGAAGAACAAGACATACAAGTTCCCAAGGGAATGTGCCGAGGTACGTCTTGGTGAACAAATCCTGCTCACAAGGATTTTACTAGATGTGTAACCCGAGTACCAGAAACCAGAATGGTTTACAACAAGAGCACCCACGAGAAGAAGAAGAAGAAAGCTATGGAGATAAGCTCTTCTCTCTCTACACTCTCTCTCTATTCTGCTTGTTTCTCTACCACCATCTAGATCCTTCTGTGACGTTCTATATGTGCATGTGCAGATCCAGCTTAGCCTCCTTGAGCTCACACAATTTATCTTGGCTCAACAAACTTCTGTTGACCAGAATACGTTACACATGGACAGCATCAAAACGACACAGCATCAAGATGGGTCACATGTGCTTCTTCCTGTTGTGCCTTACCACTTCTACCTTGGCCCAATCTCAGCAACAGCCTATAACCTGTTACTTTGGTCCAATCTCAGCAACAGCCCATAACCTGAAAAACAGATCGATGCTCACAGATTGAATCGAATATTCACAATCAATAATTGATATCACGATTTAATATTTTGTTGTTAACAAGTTAGGGAATTAAAATTAAACTGTAATATTAAACTAAAATGTTTTATCATTAATTGGTTTGGGAACATGTTCGATTGAACACATGAATGCATTGAGTATATATTTGCTCTTCTTAAACTGTTTGGGTACATGTTCAATTGGAATACATAATATTCTTTATTCTTGTTTTCTTCTGATGCAGATTATTCAAAACTGAAACAAAGAAATCATAAAAGCCTTACTCAGCTAATTATGAGTTGGAGGAAACATTTCATTGCCATATCGTGGATGATAACTAATAACATGGTATTTGGTGAACCATTTCAAATAACCAAATCTGAAATCCATTAATTTCAAATAACAAATTACCTAACGATGATTATAGCTGATGTGGAAACCAAATGTTTCCCAAACTAAACCGGATATTGAGCGATTTAATCCATTTTGATGAAAGCTATCTAAGGGGTTGCACTGACACGCGTCGTAATCTCGTATCCTAAGACGGTTTATGTCTCAAATCACAATGCATTTAAAACACGGTAGTATTTAACCACCTTATTTACGTCTTATAATATTTCAAATTATAACGGTTTTTATTTGTTGAGGAATTGCCATATAGATCCATATCCAGGCCCGGCCCAAAGGCTAGGTAGGCTAGGCCATGGTCTTGAACCACTCTCTTTATTAGTTTTTGAATGGCCATAAAATTGATGTTTCCATTTTTTATAAAGCCACCAGAATTTTTTTTATACTTATCAATTTTAATATCAAGTTATTATTTGTTTTTTCCAATGGTTTTTAAATTAAATTGGAATTAGGCCTTGAAACTTTTATTTTATACATTTTATAAAGGGCCACATTTTTTTTTCTTGGTCTCGGACCACTATTTTTGTTGGGCCGGGCCTGTCCATACCGGGATTAATTTCCTTCAAACGTAGAGTTATATCTAACTACTTTTATTTAATCAATCGAAATAATATTATGTTTTAAATTCATTGGAAACATGATGAGTCAGACTATTCGATTCAAAAATAATTTATACCAGAAAATCTAATTTCTGATCTCTAATAATGCGTAAAATACTAAGGCCGATATCAATTGGATTTTATGTGGGCGTTGTTGTTATATTCTTGAAGCCCATTTAACTTTCGGAGGATTTTCAGGATCTACCGAGCACGTGCGTGAACACACGTGCGAGTATATAAAATGAAACGTGTTTCTTTTTATTTACGTTTGCAGTTAGGTGAGTGTCGCTGACAACTAACATTCGTCGAATATAATATAGTCATCCACGTAGACTTTTATTGTTGGGAAAAAAAAAGGTTACCATATATCTCTTTTTTCTTGTTCCCAAATCTTCTTTTTGGCTATCATAAAGGGGTGGTTTTTATTTTATTTTTATAAAGTATATATATTGATTCAAAATAATAGTAAAAAAAATTGGATTCAGATCCTTTTTTCCTACTTTCAAAACTTCAAAAGTCGAAAGAAAAAACAGACTTAACGATTAGAGAGGAAACAAGACTTATCCAACATACGTGGGCCAGGGCCCAATTATGAATAAGGGTAATAATATTTCAGATATCGAATATAACTGGTTGTTCGATATGTCAATTTATTCAATAGTCTCTTTTCTTAGATAATCCAGATTGTGTTAATCTTAATTTTCCTTAAGATTTTGAAACTAGGGAAAGTTTGGTATGAAAATTTCCATGTCGACTAAAACTCCGTTTGTATTTACAAAAGAGGGGAAAAACACATAGGGCCTAATTGGTAACAGCTGTAGCTTTCGGTTTTATGATGTGGTTTTTTTGCTGTAAGATTTTGGCTGTAAGATTTTGGCTGTGGCTTTTTAAAAAATGAAAGACATGAAATATGGGCTGTGAAAATATAGCTCTCTACAGAAAAAAAAGGATACAAAGGGCGGTAGATTTAAAAATCTGTAGAAATCATGATTGAAAAAAAAATTAGCTGTACAAATAAATATGGCTGTGTGCAGCCTCTAAAACTCTTTCCAATCAAACCCATAAATTTTGTTTCATATGGACACCTATGAATATATGTGTTTGAGCTTAATTCTACTTCTCCAATACAAAAATACATTATTAGTTTGTACTATGAATATTGCGTAGTATTATTATTATTTAGTAGGAAAGTAATTCGTATGCAAAATCTTTATGCATGTAAAATTCTAGATTCATATAACAAAAGGCTAAGAGCTGGCAGGCTGCAATTGCCTCAGAAAAGATTCCCGATATGAGGAGGAGAGGAGGGGGTAAATCAGAGAGTGCGAGTGGCAGAGATCCCCTCCTGCTTCAGTGAGCGTAGAAAGAAGACTCCCACAAAGGAGGTCTAGGCTGGTCAATAATCGATGGATATGGAGCAAGTCAAAAACAAGGAATGTGTGAACAACACTCTCCCCAGGTTCGACTCTCTCTGGAAACAAAAATCACAATTATTTGGGAAGTTCGGGCTTGGACCAAAGGCCCAAGCAATTTACATGGTGGTCAGTAATGGGCTATCTGACTACCCCCTGGCATTAGTCGGAAGACATTCCAAACTCGAGACAGGCAGTGTGGTAGCCAGTCCACTCTGTAGCACTTCGGTGTGTTCCTACCGGGACTGACCGGATCAGCCGATAGGATATATAAAAAAAAAAAAAAAAATCAAAAACAAGGTTGGGAAGGACATTTGTTTGTCCCCTCAGCTTTAGTGGCATAAACTTTGGCTATGAGAGCCACTCTCCGAGATGCTCTCTCTGCAGATATCCTCCGATTTCAAGCATGTTCGGACTCGGAAGTCTTCATCAATGCCCTCTTTTTGGGTTCGGAGCTGAATGAGATTTCACGCATTCTACATAACATTAGAGAAGCCTTGTCACTCTCTTCTCTTCACTATCGTTTTTCTGTATTTCTCGTTCTCAAAATGGTGTTGCTGATTCCTTAGCAAAGTTGGCTTTGGCTAAACTATGTATTTCGGCTCCGACCGGGTTAATTTGAATGAAAGCAAATCAGTGACCAAAAAAAAAATATATATAACAAAAGTATTTTGAAATACACATTTTTAACTTCTTTCTTACTCCAATTTTTTTTTTTGTTGACTTTGTTAATTACAGAAAATGTTTGAAATTTAAATATATAGAAAAGGGTTTGGTGAGGATAAACAGATCAGATGGAAGACAACCCCATGTTGGCATATGGAGCAAGCATGGGCATGCGAATCAGTAATTACTTTCCTACTAAATAATAATAATACGCAACATCAATAAAAATAATTAATAATGTATTATTTTGCATTACATATCATATATACACGTCTATATACTAGAATTAGTTTGCATTACATATTATATATTTTCTCTTTTATTGTCACAAACGCATTTCATTTATTGATTACATAAATATATCTATATCATCAAACCAATAAAACATAAGTGCTTATACCAGAAAATATGTCTTCTTAAGCGCTCGCACAGTCTTTGCTAATAGATTAGCCTTCGTTTTCTTGTCTCACAAACGATAACGATGAAAAAAAAAAAATTTGAGAAAGATTCTTAGAGCATTTCTATTGGGGTGTCTCATCAAGACATCCTCCATTAAACAAATAAAAAAAACAAAAAAGAGAGGATTGAGGTTTGAGACATCCACAAAAATAAATTGAGACACCCCAAATCACATGTGGAGATTTGGGATTGGTCCATTAAAAAAAAATTCAGTACTTAATTAAAAAACAAAAAATGTTTGTTTTTGGTGAAACACTAGTTCTGATTATATAAAAAAAAAAAACTGGCCATGTTTCTGGATTTGATACCACTAGGGTCACTTCTTTAGTATTAGTCACAAAAATGAACAAAAGCAATTCTTAATACTATAATTAGTTTGCATTACATATCATATATACACGTCTATATATTAGACTACTAGTTATTTTGGGCCTGGAACTTGTATTTACTAATTTTATAAACTATAGATGATAATTAAATTAATGTAATTTGTGAGAAGCTTTGTTCTGGCATCGGACATTAAAGTAGACGTTTGATCCTCATATAAATACCTAAAAGAAGTACATGTGTATATGATATTTAAATTACAAATTTACACATTATATATACGACGCCAAAAAGAAAACATTATATACATTTTTGCTGTAAAAAACATTATATACATTTTTGCTAAAATAAACATTACATACATGAAGCCTTTTCTCAAAAAAAAAAAAAAAAATCATTATATACAATAAAAAAAAAATCTCCAGGGCTTTGACTTTGCTCTGAATTTGGACCCAACGAGGCACACATATAGTGTTTTCTCCACTTGGTCCGACCAAGACAAAGACATTTCATCTATTGGCTGTGGCATAACCACTTCACTTTTAAAACCCATCACACGTTCCATCATTGGCCTATCCAAAAGGCCAATTGATAATGTCAATCTATATAAGAGCAATTCCAATGCTAACACTAAATTTGGTGTTGAAATAACACCAAATTTGGAGTTTTGGTGTTTTATTTTATTTTTCATCTCCAACCACAACACCAAATCTCACACTAAAAATAATATTTTTTATTATTATATTATTAAATTAAGATTTTTTTAATTTTTTAACAATTTTGATAAATAATAATTATTCTTATTATAACTGATTAATTATAAGTTAAATATACGATTACAATCGATAAATTAAAAATAATGAAAAATAAATTATATCGTACTAATTCTCATAATATTAAATTTATCATTTAAATTTATATTACATCTTACTAATTCTCAGAATATAATGGGTTTTCCGAATATTAAATTTATAGTTAAAATTTATATTATGTCCTTAAAAATTATCGTGTTGCATTTAGTTTCTATGTTTTTAGTTTTAATTTTTAATTTTATGTTTCCAGTGTTTAATTGAACTTTGATATGTATTTTAAATCTTAATCAAATTGCGCATTAATTTAGATATTTTGTGCAAATTAAAATTTCATATGTATTACAATTAAAATTTCATATTATTATAAATGAAAAAGTACAAAAATATTAATGGTATATTTAATTTTGTTACAAATTTAATCAATTACTAAACAACAAATGAATCATATTATTTAATATAAAAAACAATATTTTAATGTTTGGTGTAATGAACAGTGTCACACCAAATATGGCGTGACACTGTTCATAAAACACCAAAAAAACAATTATACAGTTAAAGATACAGTCCGATTGGAGCTTGTTTCACGCCAAATTTAGCGTTATATAGTTCGGTTGGAGTTGCTCTAAACCATTTTAAGTATTATTAAAAATTTAAAACAATTTATCAGAATCTTGAACTGAAATCTATATATAATTTTTAAACTTCGTTATTGATATTTTTACAATCGAGTTAACAACATTTGATCAAAAATTATGTTTTTCACCTTTCCATCATAAAGTGTGTACATAAGAGAGTCTGTATTTGAGCCTCCGCTCAATTTTCCACCGACCTTTTCATTCCCAAGGACCAAAAAAAAAACTACTCCGCTTGATTTTTATTGACATAGGCTCTTCTTACTTATTGAATATTTTTAAAAATTAAAATTAGACTCCGCTTGATTTTTCACCGACCACGTCATTCCCAAGAACAAAAAAAAAATTATTTCCTCCGTTCCTAACTCTGTTCAAAAAATCGGTCGTCTAGGTGATTAATCGGCCGTTTAGGCGCTAGGTGGTCCATCGTTCTGATTTGTGTCTTGGCGGAGAAGAAAGTCAGTCAACAGATTTTTTTCCGATTTCAACACTTTTTAAAAAAATCGGCGATTAATCACTGAATATTTTATTTAATTTATATTAAAAATTAATATATGATGTTAAATATTGAGTTCTTGTTGAATTTGGATCTATTTAAATTTCATAATTATATATTTAATATCATATATTTAATTTTTAATATAAATTAAATAAAATAATATTAAAATATAATATATTAGTATTATTAATACATATTTCTCCACATAATAATGCATATTTAACATCATATATTATTTTTTAATATAAATTAAATAAAATAATATTAAAAACTAATCACTAATTAATCACTGATTTTTGAGCTAGGCGCTAGGCGGAACCCGGCCGCCCGACTAGCGCCTAGCGACTTTTTGAATAGATTGATGTTTTAGATTTTATTTTTGTTCTTAAAAGACTGATGTTTTAGGAATATTTAATGTATTTTATTAATACATTAAAAATTTACTTAGTTTTATTACTTAATTTTCAAAGATATGGAATATTATAGAAAAGTAGGAGATGATACTAACACAATTATTGGGAAAATACCTGAAATTTGAAAATGCTCGGAACGAATAACTAGTCGGTCCGTATACCTCAAACGATTTGTACACCCTCGATATTTCATATACAGTAAAGTAATTTTTTTTTTCATAAAAGAAAGCACTTTTTGTGCTTTTAGTTTTAATTAACAAAAAAAATGAACACCATGATATTCCCACTAACTCATGTGTATATAAACATTAGAGGATCTGTCCATTCACTTCAGCATCCACAAACTTTTGAATGCTCAATCAAAGCTTCGTCATAGTTAAACTTCCTTACAGCGTCAGAAATCGAGAAGAAGATGAAGATGAAAGAGAGAGATTCAGAGAGTTTTGAATCTCTTTCTCAAGTTCTCCCAAACACTTCAAATCCGGCACAGATGATCCAGATGGCCATGGCCAACTCAGGTTCATCTGCAGCCGCACCTGCCGGTCATCACGACCAGCTTGACCGGTCAAAGTGGCTGCTTGACTGTCCTGAACCACCTAGCCCGTGGCATGAGCTCAAGAGCCAAGTCAAAGAATCTTTCCTTACCAAAGCCAAAAAGTTTAAGTCACTTCGCAAACAGCCTCTCCCAAAACGAATCCTCTCTATCCTCCAAGCCGTTTTCCCAATCTTTGGTTGGTGCGGAAACTATAAAGTCGCCATGTTCAAGAACGATCTCATGGCTGGTTTAACCCTCGCTAGTCTCTGCATTCCCCAGGTATATATATAATACAAACTTAAGAATAATCTTTTGAGCTGCTTGGAGATCTCAACTTCAAGAAACTTGCAATTCATTTTTTTCTTTTCTTATTGTGCAGAGCATTGGTTATGCAACTCTTGCAAAGCTTGATCCTCAATACGGCCTATGTAAGTTTATATTACATACTACAAATCATGTCTTTTTTTTCTTCAAATTTACCAAAAAAAAAAAATCACACATATTTTTATATTAAAATAATATGATAACCTGTAAACGCAAACGTCAAAAACTGTGTTTGATACAATCGGATTTCTAAATATATATAGCATGCATCGTACTCATATATGGAGCGTTACACTTTAACAGATACGAGTGTGGTACCACCATTGATATACGCACTGATGGGGACATCAAGAGAGATAGCGATCGGACCAGTGGCTGTTGTATCTCTTCTTATATCCTCGATGTTGCAGAAACTGATCGATCCAGAAACAGATCCCTTGGGCTACAAGAAACTCGTCCTGACCACAACTTTCTTTGCCGGAATCTTCCAAGCTTCTTTCGGATTATTCAGAGTAGGGTTTCTGGTGGAATTTCTGTCGCACGCAGCCATAGTAGGGTTCATGGGTGGTGCAGCCATTGTAATAGGACTCCAACAGCTCAAAGGTTTGCTTGGTATCACTAACTTCACAACCAACACTGACATTGTCTCTGTTCTTGGAGCTGTCTGGCGATCTTGTCAACAACAGTGGAGTCCTCACACTTTTATCCTCGGATGTTCCTTCCTCAGTTTTATCCTTATCACTCGCTTCATCGTAAGTAAAAATTAAAGTTACAATTTGGTTAATCCATCTTGCACTAAATCCTACTTTTGGAATGAGTCCAATCTGAGTATATATAATATACCAATTAATACCATATGTAAGTTCATAGGTTTTCGTTTCAAACCAATTAGTATAATTAAAGACATATATTATTTTAGAATATTACTTTAAACGTTCTACAAATAAAACATTTTTCTTCATTTTTTTGTTCAAATTCTGAATTCCACCACATGCGTTTTAAATTAATAGAAAACATATAACATTGTGGATCCATATATATATATATATATATCAGGGGAAGAAGAACAAAAGGCTGTTTTGGCTACCAGCAATAGCTCCGTTGATCGCCGTGGTAGTGTCAACGTTAATGGTGTTTCTCACTAAAGCCGACGAGCATGGCGTGAAGACGGTGAGGCACATCAAAGGAGGTCTTAATCCCATCTCAATTCACGATCTTGAGTTTAATACTCCTCATCTCGGACAAATCGCTAAAATCGCATTAATCGTTGCCCTTGTTGCTTTAACCGTAAGTCATATTATTAACCTTTCAACGATAATAATTTATTTTCTAGTACACATTAAATTAATTTTGTGTTTTTTCCTTCATCAGGAGGCGATTGCGGTGGGGAGATCATTCGCCGGAATTAAAGGGTATAGACTCGATGGAAACAAAGAAATGGTGGCCATTGGATTTATGAATGTTCTTGGCTCCTTCACGTCTTGTTATGCTGCTACTGGTAATTAATTAACTATTATATATATAGAGATATCACTATCCGACTATATACTATATATTGACACAACATATATATGGACCGCTTTTGGGTGGAATGTGAAGTACTACTTATAAAAGTCATTCTTGGTGGATGAGTACATTTTGCTTACTGTTTTGTAAACTTCCTAAATCTTATTATTTGAAAATTAAAATGACGAAAAGTCATTTCAAAACCTAAATGATCATCAAATTTATCAATGGCTATAACATTTTTTTTAGTTATATATAGAATAGATAGATGTTTTTGTTTTTGTTTATGTAAATTATATGTTGTGAAGTGACGACCTAAATTTGACAAAATCGTCATCTTAAATATAGTATTTCTGTATTCAAGTTGAACGTATTTCATATACATGACAGAATTATAACGACTTTTTTTTGTTTAAAAAACAATTTTGCTTTAGGTTCTTTCTCTCGGACTGCGGTGAACTTCGCCGCCGGGTGTGAGACGGCGATGTCGAACATTGTAATGGCGATTACGGTTTTTATAGCACTCGAGTGCTTGACAAGGTTTCTCTACTATACTCCAATTGCGATCCTCGCCTCTATAATCCTTTCAGCACTTCCGGGACTAATCGACATTAATGAAGCTATTCGCATTTGGAAAATTGATAAATTCGACTTTCTTGCTCTCATTGGAGCTTTCTTTGGCGTTTTAATTGCTTCCGTAGAAATCGGACTTCTCGTTGCGGTATGGATAATATTTAAGTGTAACGCAAATAAGAAGTTCATAAACTTATTAATAGTTTTGATTATATATATTTATTATAAAGAGATTAAGTGATTGTGTGTTTGTAGGTGGTTATCTCGTTTGCCAAGATCATACTCATATCGATTCGACCAGGGATTGAAACGCTTGGGAGAATGCCCGGGACCGACATTTTTGCAGATACCGATCAATATCCTATGTCGGTTAAGACTCCCGGAGTGTTGATATTTCGTGTCAAGTCAGCATTGTTGTGCTTTGCTAACGCCAGTTCCATTGAGGACAGGTATGAAAATAAGATCATTCTCATGTATACATATCGATTAATTACAAAATTAAAGAAATAATTTGGAGTACCTATATTTAATGATGCATGCTTGCTTATAGGATTATGGGATGGGTTAATGAGGAAGAAGAAGATGTTGAAAATAAAAAGACCAACGCTAAGAGAAAGATTCTCTTTGTAGTCCTTGATATGTCAAGTAAGTGGACTTACATACAATAGTGCAAAACCATATAATACCCTATATTATATAGCTTACCACATTCTTGTAAACAGTGATCGATAGATATATAATTCATTTGTTTTACTAATTAACGGATAATGTCCCAAAATATTGTTTTCTATTTAATTACCGAAATAATCACAATAAGGAAAAAAAAATTGTATTATCTTCTTTGTTTAACATTTCTCCTATTTATTTATTGATAGATTTGATAAACGTCGATACATCGGGGATTACTGCCTTGGTGGAGCTCCATAACAATCTAATCCAAAATGGTGCTGAGGTAAATTACGTACATTCTTACCAGTTATAATCCCCCTTCCTCATTAAGTAAGAAAATAACGACAAAAATAAATATTTGTTTTGCAGCTAGTGATCGTTAACCCGAAATGGCAAGTTATCCACAAGCTGAATCAAGCAAAGTTTGTTGACAAAATCGGTGGAAAAGTCTATTTGACAATCGGAGAAGCTCTCGATGCTTGCTTTGGATTAAAAGTTTAAGAAAATATAATATCTAATCAACATGCGTGTTTTACGGATACTTGCATGTGGATTTTATGTGAGTTTCAGTGATTTAAATGTGATGTATAATTAATTATTAAGTACGTATGTGTAATGTATATAGTACGTAATTAAGCTCGGTCGTGATTAAAATAAAGTCATGCAATCTGTAGTGTGACGATCGATGGGTGTGTAAACTATATTTGGAAATTATGTATAAATATCTATGTAAGTTGGAGAAATATTGATGTTTGTAATGCACTTATGTAATCGAATTAAAGATGTCTACTTTTTGGTCTGCTTACTAATCGTTTTACCGTCACAGAATATACGACGAAATTCCGTATAAAATTTTAGAAACCGATTTGGAAAAAATAAAAACACATGGCTAAGTTCAATGTATCTTAATCCGTTGAACAAAAGTATTTATTTGGTGAATCAATTTATAGTGGAGTGACTTTATAGGGTATAAGTATTGATGTCACTTGGAAAAGTCAAGAGAGAGAATCTATATTGGGAGGATTAATGATGTTTCCCAATTGAAATAGTTTAATCCACTTTTTGAGTTTTAATTATTGAAGTTAATGGGAACTACTGTTTTATTCACGATCTTCTCCTGATTCCTCACGGCTTCGTCGTATATTTATATGCGTCTAGGTTCACTGAATCTGATTAAACTTGAAGATAAAGTTGATTTGCTATAAGGTCTATGTTTCCTCATTCCTGTCTATTTAAAACTAGTATAAAGTGTTAACTACTAGTATATGATTTGAATCACTAAATAACAATTCCCAAATAACAAAAACAGTAACTAACACTTCAAGTTGCGTTTGTGGCCGTCCAATGCATATATCCTTTTCCGGTCAATATGTGTGTGTATTTATATTAATATGGAGATGTCATGGATCTAAGGTTCAGTTTTGGTACTAAAGTTACTTTCATACATCCAAGTGAAAATTTTATATGAAAGAGATTTGATTTCGGAGAGATATAGAATACGGTATCGAACGCTAATTAATATTCTCTCCGTTTCACAAATAGTGTCATTTTAGACTTATTTTTTTTGTTTTAAAAAGACGGTCGTTTTACGTTTTCAATGTGACTTTTCATACACAATTTCTGTTTTGACCTTTATTTAAAAATAATAACCTTGGAATTTAAATCACTTATATTTAATTAACGATATATTAAATAATGATATATTTGTATATTTTAAGAGTTTCTTAATTCACGTGAAATGTGTTAAAATGACACTTTTTATGAAACAGAAAGATTAACATTTTAAAATTCTAAATAATACCAACATGACTATATCTATTTATATGTAGAAGTGGAGTTCTTACATATAATTTCTCATTTCGAGGGTTTTATGAAACTCTTTTTTTTCCTTGCGTTTACAATAATTTCATCAACTTTTTTGCGACTAATACTTGGAGCATAAACTCTAGTATTTAAAAGCTGACAGCCTCGGAAGTGAAGAATTTTGTTTGATATCATATGTTTTTTTTTTTTCATTAAAACATTCATCAATCACGGTAAAACCCGACTAGTTCTCACAAATATAATATTGACTTGATAAGAAATATTATTATGAAAAGCTCCGCTTTTAATAATAAGAGATGGCATCGTTGGTTGTGGTGTGTCTTCTTTGCAGTGAGTGGTGATCATCATTCAGTAAGATCGAGAAAGCATTGGACGAAGTTGGTCAATATCAATCTTCATTCTTCACACATTTTTGTCAACCATTTGCAATTTGTTTCGCTTTTGTGTTCCCAAATCTGTAAAAAAACAATTTCTTAAAGTATTGTTATTTGCTTATATTATTTCGGTCAAATTAGTATATATAATTACTAAATTTAATGGCGATGATTCTGTTTAATGACGTATATTGCTACTCACCTTTTTTTTGTTCAGACGCTCCCATAAAGATATAGGAATTGAAATAAATTTATTGTAACCGGTGGGTTCTGTGTAGGGGTGTCATAATGGTTTAAATGTAATGAGTTGATCCNTTGCTACTCACCTTTTTTTTGTTCAGACGCTCCCATAAAGATATAGGAATTGAAATAAATTTATTGTAACCGGTGGGTTCTGTGACTAAAACCCAAAAATAAAAAAGGAAAACAATAGTTAAAGCTTAGCGAGTTGGTTCAGAGTGTTATGGACTCTTAAGCCCATATTAAGTGGATTAGACTGATTTCAACTATAACTTAACAGCTGAAATAATTTCAATTTTAAAATAAGTTATTACTAGTGACAAATTATCCAATTTATATACCGTATCCACATATTTGATAAGATATTCAAAATATTAAATTTATCATCTTCAATTCATTTATTAGTTCTACATTTTTTTACTTTTATACCTAAACATTTTAGAAGTGTATATACAATAGATAAAAATGTACTATTATAAATATTTAAAACACACATTAATCTTTATAAAATTAGATAAAATCATTCACATGTTTATAACACGTCGCAGACCAGCAGATATTGAGCTAACACAATGATAGAAACTGAAAAAAACACAAGAAACACACAAAAAGGAAAATATATATTCTTACAATAAATTAATTTAAAGACAAAATTGAAGTTGGATAAATTAATAACATTGACAAAAATGGAAATAGGAAACTAACGAGATTCCTCTATAATTATCGTAAAACTTATATGAAATTGGATCATAAAATGGATATATCNTTTGGGTAAACGGTTTAACTTAATCGTAAACCGGTTTAGTTGTCGATTTGACGGTAATCGTTAGGATTTAACGTCATTGGGTAAAAAAACATGATTGAAACTTTAAATGGGGAAATGACCATACAAACTTTTTAGATGGGGGAAAATCATGAGTTGCAAGTTCCATGTGGTTTTCCCCAAAAATCAAAGTTTCGATGGGGCTACAACCAGAGCACCCCCAGATTCCTCTATAATTATCGTAAAACTTATGGCACAAAATCAATTTCATCCAATCACAAAGTATACGGGCCCCACGTCTTGTGCTTCTATGAAATCACATTCGTCCACGTGTCACTGTGGTCATCTGGACCGTACTCTGTTCTGTTCTCTCAGAATTTTTTTTTCCTTTACCTTTCTCGTCAACCTTTCACACTTCAGTTTTCTCTTGCCGTCGAAGCAACTTGAGAACTAAAATCTCTCTGTGAGATCAGACGCAGAAGGCTATCGATCTCAATCCGGCGAATATTCCACTGTAATTTCGAATACGGCGAAAAGTCAGAAGAAATGAAATCGGAGACTCTAACATTAGTTCTGGTGTATCTCGCCGGAATCATGGAGCGAGCCGACGAGTCTTTGCTTCCAGGAGTTTACAAGGAGATAGGAGAGGCTCTACACGTGGATCCAACAGCTCTTGGAACTCTGACTCTGTTTCGTTCTATTGTTCAGTCTTGCTGTTACCCCTTAGCCGCCTACTTATCTTCCCGACATAACCGAGCACACGTCATCGCTCTCGGCGCTTTCCTCTGGGCTACCGCCACTTTCCTCGTCGCCATCTCCACCACTTTCTTCCAGGTTTTGACCTCTTAACAGATTCTATCGTTATAGTTATAGTCAACTGAAAATCAGATCTTTTGGGATTTTTGGAATCTGGGTTGAATAGAACAAAGTCTGGAGCTTGATGGAGTTTTGATTTGGATAAAGTTTCAATTAGGGCGATTAGACAACGATTTCAATGCCTGGACATGATAATCTCTCTCTGGGTTATGACAGAGTTATTTGGATAATCAAAGATCGTTGCTTTATTTTCTGAATTTGAGATTGTATGTGGTCGGCATGAAAACTTAGACTGTGTTCTTCAGGGAATTTTCTTCGTGTGAGAGCAATGATTATAAACTCATTGCAAGTTTTCGTTCGAAATTGAATTTGGAATATCATTTGCCACAAGATTGAATTGAAATGGATTTTACATTGCTGCTATATATGTTTGGTGGTTTCTCCCCTTCTGATCAAAACCAGGTGGCAGTATCAAGAGGCTTGAACGGGATAGGACTGGCCATCGTGACACCCGCGATTCAGTCGCTAGTCGCTGACTCAACCGAAGACAGTAACCGTGGTGTGGCATTTGGATGGTTAGGACTCACTTCACACATTGGATCCATACTTGGCTATCTATTTTCTATCCTTTTGGCCTCCAAGTCTTTCAATGGCATCGCTGGCTGGAGAGTCGCCTTCCTATTGGTAGGATTCGTGAGTGTGATAGTCGGTATCTTGGTCCGCCTTTTCGCAAGCGACCCTCATTACAGTGACAAGAAAATCACAAAACATGACAAAGACAAACCTTTCTGGTCAGACATAGGAGATCTACTGAGAGAAGCAAAGATGGTGATAAAGATTCCGTCTTTCCAAATCTTTGTCGCTCAGGGAGTTTCGGGGTCCTTCCCTTGGTCAGCTTTAGCTTTTGCACCATTGTGGCTAGAACTCATAGGTTTCTCCCACAATACAACCGCGGTTCTAGTTACTCTCTTCACCGTTTCTTGTTCTCTTGGAGGTTTATTTGGAGGATACATGGGAGATACTCTCGCCAAGAAGTTCCCAAACGCCGGTAGGATAATGCTCTCTCAGATAAGCTCTGGCTCGGCCATTCCTTTAGCTGCGATTCTGCTTATCGGATTACCTGATGATCCCTCCACGGCTTTTAGCCACGGTCTGGTTTTAGTCATCATGGGATTATGCATCTCATGGAACGGTGCAGCTACAAACGGGTAAATTTTAATGCATATATTTCAATCTTCTTGAAAAAATTGGTTTGTTTGTTTTTTAATTAATTTATTATTGTTCTAAGAATCTACTTGAAATGGTTTTACACAGTCCGATATTTGCAGAGATTGTTCCGGAGAGAGCGAGGACGAGCATCTACGCGTTAGACAGATCATTCGAGTCGATATTAGCTTCTTTTGCTCCTCCTATCGTAGGGATGCTTGCTCAGAACGTCTATGGATATAAACCGATCCCTGAAGGATCATCAAGCTTGATCAAGATTGAAACAGACAGAGAGAACGCAGCATCGCTCGCTAAAGCACTCTACTCAGCGATAGGGGTCCCGATGCTGATCTGTTGCACAATCTACTCGTTCCTATATTGCACGTACCCGAGGGACCGAGATCGAGCCAAAATGCAGGCCTTGATCGAGTCAGAGATGCAACAACTCAAAGAAGAAGAAGAAGAAGTAGACGAGAAGTGCGGGATTGAGGTGAAGTGTTTTGGAGCTGAAGAACACGATGAGACTTATCTTCTGAAGCAGCATCAGAATGAGAGTGCCAGATGATGATTTGAGTTATTGACATTTTACATTTTTAGGGTTCCGCGAGTTAATTATAGGAAGACTGAGTCATAACTATATTTTTTTGTAAAAGAAAGCACTTAAGTGCAATATACTGGTGTGAAAGGAAACAAGGAAAAATACTGATTTAGGAAATATATATATATATATATATATTAATGAGTGTTGATTAGAAAGATATTCGCTTCTTATATTAATTTGACAATCATTCTTAAACTAATGCGAGTATTAATTTGGTAAAAACATTAGACTAGTAATACCGGACCGGACTTAAACCGGTTCCGACAGAACAAGAGGCAGGCGCGTCAGTAAATTGGAGTTATTTCGATATTTGGGTTCCCATAAATCACTTTACTCTTCTTTCTGTCCCAAACTTTTATACACGAGAGAAGATCCATCTCTCTCTCTCTCTCTCTCTAATTAATCTTCAGTTTTTTTTTTTCACTTCCAATGTCCGATTGAAGAAGAAAAACTAGAATCGCTAGCTAAATGCCGCTGTGTTATTCTTTAGCTAATCTCTAGGATCGAAGAAGCAGCAGTAATCTGCTGTTTTGTAAGGTTACTTTGCCAGTTTCCTTCTAATTCTAGGTATCTTCTTCTTTCTCTTAGCCTTTTCTTTTTCTTGTTTTCTCAGTCAAAATTCAGCAAAAAAAAAAGAAAAAAGAGAATAACTTTCTATTGTTGTTGTTTGTAACGTATTATACGAGTCGGGATTTAATTTATTAATGGGGTATCTCAAAGATTTGTGCTTTCCATGTGAAATTTCTAGAATCCTTTCGGTGTTCTTTCTCTACTGGGTTTTGGTTCTTATACCCAAATTAGCTGACTTTAAGTGTTTTAGAACTTAGATCTTACTGTTAGACACATCTTGATATATGTTGTCCTCTTGTCCCAGAGATCTAATTGAGTCGAGCAATGTTGTCTTTTAGTTGCGGAATCAAGTTTTATGGTTTCTGTTCGACATTTTGAAAATTTACAGGATCCTTTTGTCTATTTCAGCTGTCTCTTTGTTTCCCTCTCGGTATCTAAATAAAATAGGACCACTCGATTTCTCATGTAAGATCCAATATCGCCTTTCGTTTTCAGGATTTGACTTGGCATAATAGAAATAGTTTTAATTTATTCGATATTCCAATAGTTTTTTTTTTGTAAGTTAAAACTGTAATTAAAGATTGTTCTTGTTTCATATTTTCAGCTAATGATTTGCATTTTTTTTGGTATTGGTGCTATGTAGATTAATTGATAGCAACATCGAAGCGGAAACAAGTTTTGTTTTTGTCAATGGATAAAGCTTCTTCACAGGAGTGTCCTTATCCAGGATGTTTCTTCTGTGTCATGAAAGAAGGAAACCCGAGCAAACGAAGATCCTGCATTCTCAAATTCTTTCGAGACCTTCCTTCTCAAGACGACGATGGTCAAGTTCTTCCCATCAGTGGTCTCTGGAACACAGCAATGGCACACCCAAATGATCCTGAATTCATTGAGCTTGGAATCTTCGAGTGTATGTCCGCTTTGATATGGAAAGGACTTAAAAACCGGCGTTGGCTATCTCATGACCAGAACATATACATTCCTTATTACGCGGCTCACATTATCGGGTCTTACACTATGAACATGGAAGAGTTTGCAGAGAGAGCTGTGGAAGCTGGAGTGATTCCTCCACTTGTTGAGCTTTTAAGAGGTAGGCTTACTTGGGTCGAACAGAGAGTTGCGGTTCGTGCTCTAGGGCATTTAGCTACCTACCCGAGCACTTTTCCCGCTGTTGCAAATCAGGGAGAGATTCTCGAACTTGCGATACAATTGGCGATGAGCTCCTTGGAGATAGTTTACTCTCATTTTTACCAGTATCCGGATCGAAGGTTGAGTTACCATTGCGATCTGCTGACCCGTGGCATGGGAGGTGTTGAGATGGAGTCAAGAAAAGCAGAGGAGTGGGCAAGCCAATTGCAGTGCTGGTCTCTTCAGCTCATAAACTGTTTCGCCTTTAAACCCGAGTTTCTTCCCACTCTGTGCAAACCCGAGTTTCTGGTGAATCTTCCAGTTATGTGGGGCGGTCTTGTGAATGAGAACTCGCCTGCTGGTATCGGTTTGCTTAGAACTATCTGTCAGCACAAACTCGGTCGTGGACCCGTCTCTGCTTGTTCGGGAATGATCGAGGCGTTATGTAATATCGCTCGTTCTTCTGATGATTGGCAATATATGGCGATCGAATGTCTTCTTTGGTTGCTCCAAGATCCCAATACATCTCACAAGGTAATCGACAAAGCGGTGCCAACGCTTGTGGATCTCGCTGAGATCACAAACTTGGGCGATCACAAGAAACTTGGAGATTCCATTGTAAGTGTTCTTCAAGAATGCAGCTCTATGGGTAACCGTTCAAGGGAATTGATCGAAGAGACGGTAAATTCTCGACAAAGACTCAAATGGGAGAAGAGTATGCCGAAAGAGGATCTTCATATCAAACAAGCAGCAGCTTTAGTGGTCAAGCTCGAAGGAAATTCTCTCTTTTCATCAGGAGACATTGCGGGTGCAGCAGAAAAGTACTCGGAAGCTTTGTCTTTATGTCCAATGAGGTCGAAGAAGGAAAGAGTTGTGCTGTATAGCAATCGAGCTCAGTGTCATCTGCTGCTGCAACAGCCTTTGGTTGCTATAAGCGACGCCACGCGTGCGCTTTGCTTGCACAATCCCGTAAACAGGCATGCTAAGAGCCTGTGGAGAAGAGCTCAAGCTTATGATATGTTAGGTTTAGCTAAAGAGAGCTTGTTAGATGCGATTCTGTTCATCAACGAATGTTCTCAGTCGAATGATCCAGATCTCTCGATGAGACAGAACAAGGTTCCTGATTACGCAGAGAGGTTGGTGAAGAAGCAGATGCGAGCGGCTTGGTTGTTTAAAGAAGCGGCATTGAAGCATGGAGGCGTGCACAGGAAAGGAGAAGGGAGGGAAGTGTATGGAAATGAAAGCGATGATTCGGAATGGGAAACTGCGAGTGAGAGCGATATTGGAGATGACGGAAGGGATAATATGGGACTTGATGATGAGGAGGAGGAGGAGGAAGTGGAAGGCCATGGAGAGAAGTGGAAGAACCGGGATAAATCAAATGAGAAAGCTTCTGCGAAAGGTGAGGTTTTTGCCAGTTTTGTTGCATGTTTATGATCAACCCATTGTCTGATTTCTGTTTTGTTAATAGTTTTTGGTGCCAAATCTATGTATTTATTCAGGTATGAGGCATGGATACAGCATAAAGCTAGCAGAAGATGAAATGTGAAACCCTGAAACAATGGAACGAACAAGGTCGTTAAAAGAAAGAAGAAAAAAAATGTATTTGCATGGGGTTTTTGGTCTTTTTACAAGCAAGAAACTTGCTTCATGGATATCGTAAGTTCTCTTTTCCTTATTTAGTTTTCAGTGTGTAGAATTTGTGGTAAATTTTATCCATTTGAAGGAGTAAAGATGAAAAGGAACAATTGTTTTGTTTTTTTCAGTGATTTTATTTATTTTTATTTTGGTGTGTATGTAACTAAGAAGTACATGAGTTACAATTTGTATAAATTACATTCTCTCTTGTACTAAGAAATGATTTTAGGAGGGAGATTGTCGATTTCTTTTGTCAATGATTGGGAGATTTTAGATGAAAAAAGCATTTCAACTGTATATATTATTAGCAGGTTAAATAATTTGATAAATGAAAGATCTAGCATATAATACACCGTGCATTATCGTAGTAGACGACACGAGAGTGAAATTTGATTGGAGTTAAAGAGGATATGTACCAAGGCACTAATCACCTTTTACGGTCAGGTTTGAGATAATCTTCTCTAGGCATGACCACGGTTACGGTTATTACGGTTACAGTTTCATAACCATCGGTTACGGTTACAAATTTATGTTAACCTTAACCTTAATCATTTAATATACGGTTAAAACGGTTATGGTTAATGCGGTTCCGGTTATTACGGTTACAGTTAGATATGGTTATGGTTATTTGATGACTATGATACGGTTAACATCAATGATATATCCATAAATTTATTTAATTTCTGTCAAAAAGTTATAGACAATGATATATCGACCAAAATTTTGACGCTGATATCAACTAATATAAAACTAAAATTTATAATATGAAATTATGATTATATGATTCAAACTTTTATGTGGTGAATTAGCTAAATAACCATGAATTCTATTATTATGTAAACTAAGAATGATTTGATTAATAATAAAAAAGATAGTCCCTAGTGATCGTGAATGGAGTGGATTTAGTGGGGACATTGAACGATTTAAATCACAGTTTTTAGCACATTCACTATTAATTAATGGATTAGTTATTATTTGATTATACATCATGTTTCTATGTTATATTATTTATACTTATACATAATAAATTATTAATATTTTTATTTTATTTTAAAAACGGTTATGGTTAAAAATTTAAAGTTTTAACCTTGTGGTTAACCGACGGTTTTGATACGGTTACGGGTAATTAACGGTTACGGGTAATTAACGGTTACGGTTAGTAATTCTATTAACCGTAACTAATATATTTTTACGATTAACGGTTATGGTTTTTAACCGTTTTATACAGTTACGGTCTGATTACGGTTTGAAAACGGTCTGGTTACGGTCCGAAATACGATTACGGTTTGATTTTGGTCATGCCTAATCTTCTCTGATGTCTTTTTGCAAATGTTGCAGTAATATTTTATAATCTGCTCACAAAGTTAAAAACAAAAAAAATGATGTCCTCTGGATATCTCCAACGGTTATAATAAACAGGCAATATGCACTAAAAGAATTAATGCTGTCCTTCCATGTTATGAAAAATATGACAACATATTTCAAATTCAAGTATTTTTGCATTTTCTTATGTAATCAAAGTCTATATCTTGTATAACTACACTTAATCGTGGCTCATACTTTTTGTAATTTTATCATTTGATTATGTTGACTCTATTTCAAAATAACTTTCGGCTATTGGATGGTTGTCCACGCGAAATGTAATTTAAAAATGATCAAGTCTCCAAAACGCCATATCAAGTTATCTCCCAAGACTATGGGCAAGAGTCACTATTAAATCGACCCTTGGTCCTTAGTGATGCTCAAGAGTTTAATTAATTAAATACAACCTTCACTAACATAGTTCGAATATTTTAATAGATCACAATGTGGAAATCTAGTGTAGAATCTCCTCAAACATTCTCCATATATATAAATACTAATGATTCGTCGTCCATGCACATATAACATATTCATAACACACACCTTCGTTCCTCTAAAATCCGCTCTCGGGGAAGAAAATAAGACTCTTGATTTGATTGGGAAATTTAAAGCAAATGGGTATCGTTAGGAACCTTTGTTCTCTTAAATTTGAAGTGAAAATCGTGGAAGCGAGAAACGTAGAGCTTAAGTCATCACCAAGTTCTCTCTTCGTTAGATTCTATCTTTATGCAGGGAGTAACCGTAAGATCGAACTAAACACTGCAGAGATCTGTTCGAGATCAGACTACGGTGTCATGATCTGGAACCAATCATTCGGTCTGGAGTGCCAAGGGAATGAAACCGCGGTCGAAGAATTGAAGCAAGAAAGCGTCGTTTTTGAACTGCGGAGAAGGAAAACGGGGTCGTTTTTGAGGAAGTGGTCGAGATCGAAGTTGGTGGGTAGAGGAGAGATTTCTTGGAAGTTCGTTATTGAGTCGGATGGGATGGAAACAGAGAGATTTGTTGTGATGGGTGAGACGAAAGATCGGAACTTGGAAGATTGTAGTAAGCCTCTTTTATTGAAGATAGCTTTAAAAGTCCAAGCTTCAAAATTGGTGAACATTGAGAGAGTGGAAGATCTTTGTGAGTGTAGAGATTGTAGGAGATGTACTTGCTTAGATTATGAAGCTTTTGTTGTGGCATGTGCGTTAGATGAAATCTAGTTTGTAAGTGTAAGTTAAGAAAGATCTAATTATTCAAAGAAATTCGAATGAGTTATTGACATTAAGAATCTAATTAAAGAACACTCATAAATCAAACAATGTTACGAAGCTGCGGGACCAAATCACCACAATGTTTTATTAAAGGCAGTGAAAAATTTATGACTTAAAGAAAACCCGAATGAGTTGTTGCAATAAAACGAGAAAACTAGGGATCAATGACCAAAGAAAATGAAGAACACTCATCAATCAGAAAAGTTGCATGACCAAATCACAACTATTTATTGAAGATAATGAAACGATGATGCTAATTCAAGCATGGTCATGGCCGAGGAGGGCGAGAAGCATATCCTTGTAGTCACCAGAAGTGTCATTAGCAATGGCTCGATCAAGAGGAACACTGTTCCTGCGTAAGTACTCCTCTTTGATCCGCTCCATGTCAACCTCTGCTCGAGTTGTGACCACTCTAGTGAGTGCCCACTCGTCTGTTCCCACCTTGTTGATGGCTCGACGTAGAACCTTCTCAAAGTACTTCTCTGGATATGTCAAGCACTTGATCGCGGTTTTGAGTAATTGAACATATTCATCTTCTGAATCTTCCTTCAAGTACTTGTTGATGGAACTTCCGAAGTTGTTCTTGAAGTGATTGAGCGTTGCCCCGATCTGAGCTTTGCTTCTTGTTGTCAAGATTCTGATGAGATCTTCATCAGTGTAAGCCTTCTCAGTGATCTTCTTGTGAAGTGTCTTAGCTTCAGATCTAGCCAGCTTCACGTTAACCTCATCAGCATTTCCATCGTACCTAAAGGTGCTCACAAGAGGAACCAATAGCTGCATTTTCACAAGTGGTAAAATCAAAACAACAAACACATGATTGATTAGAAACTTGTCTTGGTACTTGATTCTTGACATTTCACTCATTGATAATTGGTTTAGGAAGATCAAGAAGTTTCACTACCTTTCGGATATCTCCAGATGTGTGGTATGCGACATCCTCCTCGAGAGAGGTCTTGTAGCGAGCTTGGTATGCTTGCTTGGCCTTGAAAAACTCAACTGCAGGTCTAGTGCAAGCGATTTCGACTAGAGCCCAAATGTTTTTGGTGAACATTTTGGTAGATTCTTTGGCTAAATAAGCATCTCTCTCCACCGGCTCAAGAGTCCACAACATCACAACTCTCTGTTTTCAACACAAACCATAGTATAATCAGATCAAAAGAAAGAAGGCAAAGATTTAAAGATTTTGTATCCTTTGACAAACCTCAAAGTCACCGGATAGCTCTTTGTCCAATTCCTTGAGAAGATCCTTATTGTAGTTAGCAGCATAAACAGCCCGGATGAAGCTGCGCTGCGTTGCATTTCTGTGAGCCAAGATTGATATGATCACCCCTTCGTTGGTTCCCCATCCTGCTCCACATAAATTCAACTTAAGAACATCTCACAAAATCTCCAAGGATGTCCGTTTAAGGTTATAATTAACTTCTCACTTAGTCATTTTGTCCAACACTTTGTGTGTAGAGAAATTATATAAAACCTTTCCCAAAAAAAATATATTATGTTTTCAAAAGTTAATATCTTTAAATAAATATGATTAAAAACAAATTTAGATTTTCAAAAGTTAATATTTTTTTTAAAAAAAAATCTCATCGTCAGTTACAAATTGGACGGTTACAAAACACTTTCGTTTTTTCATGCATCGTAAACATGTGTCAATTGTTTGACTAGTTGATAACCAAAAAATATTTTGTGGTAACCAGTCAAATCAAATATTATTTTTGACGAATGAGTGACTACCCGAAAATTAGAAGTTTAGAACTCTGTTTATCTATAGTTACATGCATCTAGGTTGCAGAATCCAAATGTAAGCACCGAGGTTTTGTTGTTCGTTTAGCTAAAATCAACATATAAGTTTTTTTTTTTTTTTTTTTGTAAAAAAAATCAACATATAAGTTGAGAATTTGAATCTGAATGCAAATATTTACAACAACAACAACAACAACAAAAAGGTCTAAATTTGTTGGATGTAAAATATTAGAGAATTTGGATGCTTCGATTGCATCACAGATCATCATAAAAAAAACAAATTCTCTATAAGTAGATCACATGGTATATCATTAGGTAAGATCATAATTTTGCATTGTAACCAAAAAATTTAAAATAATAATAACATGGATTTGGAGTTGTGAAATTAAAAAATCCTTTAACAAATTTTTTTTACAAAATCGTGATTTTCTCTTTAAACAAAAGAAAAACAGCTTACTTATCATCAATAGCTAGATCCGTAGTCTGTAGATCAGCCGATATACAACAAAAGTAAACGATCAAACTCGTCATATATATATATATATTTTTTTTGTTAAAGATCTCGTCATATAATAAGATAATAATTTCGGAATAGGTTGAGCTATATATATTATTGAATTATAACCAAACTAATAATATAGAAAAAAAACCTGCAAAGGAAGCATGCATAAAGGTGGTCTATATATATAGTTGTAAGTTTTTCTAAAAATCAATCGAATAATAAAGGGAGAAAAGAGAGGAAAACCTTTAAAGGCCTTGTGGAGCTGCTCAGAGTCTTCTTCAGGAAGAGGAACATTTGCAGGAATTTTGAGAGACGCCATTCTCCGACCACTGATTATCTCTCTCTCTCTCTCTTTTTTTGTTGTTTGGCTGTCTAAATGAGACGGAGAAACTGTGGGACGAGGAAAATGCACACTGTCTTAAATAATGAAATGAAATCCTTTTTTTGTTTTTAAATCATTTTTCTTAAGAAATATTAGCAAATTAAGTAAATCAGAAAAAGGAAAAATAAAATTAATTGATACAGGCTGTATAATACAGTGGGCAGAAAAAGTCAAAAAAAAAAAAAATTGGAAAAAAGTATCATGTTTTTGCGATGTTAAAATAAAATTATCATATCTTTGCATTTTTTTTCATAAGGCTGAAATATTAAATGGACTAAAAACAATTTGAATACAGAATTAAATAATTATTGACTTTTATTTTTATTTTTAATATAATTAATTATTTAATTTCCAGAGTGATGCAGTATTAACATGCATTTAGCTTTCAAATATCTAAGGTAACAAATCTGCTGAGCTATAAAAAAATTACTTATTCTGTTGACCAAACAAAAAAAAAATGCCTTATTACCCTTTTCTCAAAAAAAAAAAAAGCGATATACTTAAGTTGATAAATCATTAAATTCTAAGAAGGATGAGAGAGTGAAAAGTCTTCGTGAGTGTATTATAACCCATGTTTTAAAAAGCGGCCGTCTAGGCGCTAGTCGGCGGTGGATCGCCGCGATTAGTGTCTAGGCGGTCGCCTGGACGGTCAACCGACTTTTTCGAAAAAATCGTTGACTTTTTCAAAAAAGTAATTTTTTTTTTATTTTTTTTTTTATTTTTAACGGACATATGGTCTGTTATAAAGTTTTGAAAATACATCTAGAAGTACAACACACATGATAATTTGATCATTGAAGAAGATGAAGATTGTTCTCTCCTTGTACTTTTTTTGTCTCTCAATATCAAGACAAATCTATTTTTTGCATCATATGTTTGTACTTCTTTTTTGTTTTTGGAATTTATACGTGAATTTGAACTTAATTTCTTAATGTTTTGTTACTTTGATAATAAAAAAAAACTTATTTCATACTTGTTTTGATTCATATATTCATAACTTATAACTTATATACATATAAACTTTAAAATTAAAAAAAAAATGTTCAAAATTAATCGCTGATTAATCGGTGATTAATCACCGCTTTTTGGCCTAGACGCAAATCGGTGCCCGACCGCCCGCCTAGCGCCTAGCGCCTAGCGCCTTTTCGAACATTGGTTAGAATACAACAAAAAATTATTGTACAAAGACATCATTTGGTTAAAATACAGTAGAAAATTATTGTACAAAGACAACCTTTTTTGGGCTAAATGATTTAGCTGTGGTTTCACCAAGTCAATTAATAACTAGAGTGTACACTATACCGCAATCATAACGGTAGTCGGTTGTAGCACTTTAGGATCGTATCCACAGAGATCAATGTTACGGCTATGAGAATGCAGGATGAAATTAAAGCTAAGACGAATGACAGATTTTTGTTGGCTTTATGTTTTCGAAACTAAGGACGACAACTAAAACGGTGTAAATTCAAATTAAGAAAGCGTTAAGCCTCGGGTGACGTTGCGGGAAATCACGAACAACGGTTAATGCATCTTAAACAGGGGATTGCATTAAGAATCGTCTAGAACTCAAACCTAATAATAGATTAACCTCCTCCCGGAGTATTAATCCCTATGCTTAAAACTATGAATACTAACTCCCGTTGAATTCAAAGGTTCTAAGCATGCTTTTCTAGTTCGATTTGATAAGTTCACAAGAATGCCTTAACATCAACTCCCGTTGGATAAGGACGCTTTGCTCATCTAGGATAATTCCGGCATCTAGACAAACACTCCCGTGCGCTAGATAACCCAGGATCAAGAACTAAGTGATCAATTCAATTCAAGCAATAAGAACACCCTAGACGAAGAATCCACCGATTAAATCCCCGTTTAATCTATCCTAAACCGTTAAATAATGAAATCCCTTAACACCCTTAGCTTAACTAAGAAACCACTCACTCATAATTCCAGAACAAATACAGAGAAATGATGAAGAACACATGATTAACAAAAACAGAAATAAGATAGAGATTAAGAAAACTTCTCCAATTGTGTAGATTCAAAGGTTTGCTTTTTCCAAGCTTACAAATCACCAAGATCAAAGAGAGAAGTAGAGAGACAAGTAGATATGATACATATGAAGTTCTGTGCCTTATTTTCGAGTTTTAGGCGTTTTTAGAGAAGGAAATTAGGTGAAATAGTTTAAAACACGTTTTTAACACTGTTTTCGGAGGCTGGTTTTCGGTTTGATACGTCTTCACTAAATCGGCCATAACTCTTACACCACAGATCGGAATGACTTGAAACTGGTTCCATTGAAAAGCTAACTCAAATATCTACAACTTTCATGAAGAACTCGGAAGCTAAATACGAATGAAAACCGTTCTTCTGAGTCGATCTTTAGAGCACTTCAGATGGTTTCGGCCCAGAAAATGGTCAACGGTGGTAGATCGATCGATCCGGTGATATGGATCGATCGATCCCATCTTTTTTTTGTTAGATCAATCGATCTGACTCAGTTAGGCCGGTCTGGGAATGAGCGATGTTTGGGATCGATCGATCCAAGTCATGAGATCGATCGATCTGGTCACGTTTCTCCACCTACTTTCTTTGCTCGCCAGACTGGACCGTCGTCACGGAAATTGGCATAACTTCTGATCGCACCGTTGGAATTACCTCAAAACACTTCCAAATGAAAGCTAATCCATTTTTCTATCTTGTGTTAAAATCTGAGATCAATCCATCGGTGGAAAGTCTTTCATCCATTGCCAAACTTATGACATCTCACTCTGATCCTCACTCCACCAACTCCTATGACTCCAAGAACACCTGAAAATGGCTCAAACAAGCCAAAAAGAATGCAAAGATAACCTAGGACATCTAACATGCAATGCAATGCAAATGAGACTCAAATGCATGAAAATATCCCAAAACTATACAATGTGAGATCAAAACATATGAAAATAAAGTCCTAAAAACATGTAAAATATGGTGTTATCACTAAACATTTTCCAAATAATGTTGGAGATGATGTCCTCCAAGAAAAATTCACATGTAAAAAAAGTTATTTATATATGTTTTGTTGTTATGCAAATTGATTTTCTATTCGTATTTTTTAAAAAACGATTTGGGCGAAAACTGTGCAATTTTCAAAAATAATGATAAATAAATTTCCTAAGTAGTTTCAAATTGTCGCATAGAATAGAGAACATGATAAAAAGCATAGACAATACCATGTGAAAGAAAGAAAAAAAAAAGCTAAATATGAATCTACGTGATAAAACAAAATAATCAACCATAATGTATGTTAAGATCTTCAAAACTATCATAATGATAAATATTTAACTCACATTTTCAGAAGAGATAATCTTGTAGATCAATTATACCAACGTCTCATTGACGCCAAGGCCGTATTGGTGAATCATGGTGCTGTGTCGGAAAAGAACCGGCCTGTCACTTACAACGTGCATAACACCCGCCGAGTTTGGTATCATGATGTAAAGTATTTTACTTCTTTCCATTTGTTTTTGTCTCTGCTTTTTTTTTGTTTTTTTTTTGGTAACTTGTTCCTTTTGTTTGTTAAACAGGAAGAGACCCTTCCCACGAGATACAAGATTAAGGATTTAATCATTCATGAGCTTGAAGATTATAGTGGTTTTGAAACTTTTTTTGAACAGGAGATGGCAAACTATCTTCAGAAAAGCCCTATAGCAGCCTCAATTGAGTACTTTCCAAGTTATGAATACTTGGAAGCCAAGGTAATTTTCATGTTAACATAATCTAGTTAACATAATCTAGTTACTATGGTAGTCTTTATATATTTTTTTAATTATTTTTGTATACTTCTGTTTCAGCAAATCTTCAAGCCATCGGCTGAAGATTTAGCTGCAAAGGCTGCTCGTCTCGCATCGGGATCGGGATCTACTTCATTTCACACTATGTTACTCGTGTCTTATGGAAGAGATGAAGTCACTGAAGAACCCTATTGGGAGTTCCAAGAGACTCGTGGGGAAGAATTTGGAGATAAAGGCTTTGTCAGAATTGCTGCTGGGCTGAATTTGGTTCTCGAGTTCGCGCAAATTGTTCTTTAAAAATGCGTTGTCTGCTAGTTTCTTGTGTAAAACGCTTAACAATACAAGAGCGTCTCTTTCACTCTCCGTTTTACAACTTCTACGTTTTTTTATATTTTATTTTTTTTTGTAACCAACTTCCACGTTATTTCATTCTCTTTTTTCAAATTTGTTTTGTTTTTTATTTCAAATTTGTTAACTTTAATGAAGGAAAAAAAATGTAACAAAATTCTAGAAGAACATAAATTCAGGAATGGTATTTTTTTTTAGGAATACTGTGTTGTCATGTCAGTGTGTATATCAACTTGAAAAATTGGTAAAAAAACTAATAAATATAGAAAATGAGAGAATATATGCTGGCAAACACATACTTGCTTTTATATTAAAAAGTAATAAAACTATATATTAAAAAAAAAATTCATAGAGTACTGATGAGTTGGACTTTTGCAAGTCCCGAATCAATACCTCGTTGTATAGTATTTGAGGATCGAACCGAAGAGGCTAAGGTCGAAACACTAAAGAATGCATGAAACTTCCTAAGCTAGAGCGATGTTTTTGTTGTTTTTCTATTTATGAACTAAAGGAAACAAATTGCAAGAAGGGAAAACAAAGATATAAGAGTTGGATCACGGACTAAGCTATCAAGGCGATGGAATACGATCAAACAATGAATCATTCGGAAGCATTAAACTCTATCCTAGAACATGGGATTCA
>PKML01027533.1:601230-621057 GCA_002933935.1 Eutrema yunnanense | reverse complement strand
TATTGAAATTAAACTTGATTTTGGGTTAAACTTAATTTTGGGTCCATGATAAAATTATTCTTGTTTTGACCAAACCCAAAATTAAGCCCAAGTTTTAGAATTCTCTAGAAACATCATAAAATCCCATCACCTCCTTTAAGTGTTCTAGAGAATTCTATTAGACAATTATCTAGATATTTATGGTAGAAAAATCTAGATAGTAGAAGAATGTTTGTAAGATATTTTGTAGTCTTGAAACCTATAAATAGCTCACTCCCCTCCCATTTGTAATCAACTTGAACAAGTGAATAAAAAGCAAGTTCAAAGAAAGAGTGTTCTTCATAAGTTCTCTAATTTCTCTAAAAGTCTTTCAAGTATTCTCTAAGTGTTCTTCCATATTCTTCCTTATACTTAGAGGGTTTATTCTCTTGGTTTCTTTCGGGTTTCTCGGGTATTACGGTCTTGGGCTAGTACTAAGTACTATAGGTGGGTTCTCTACATGGTATCAGAGCCATTCTAATTTGGTTCTTTTCAAGATCGGGGTTTAAAGAGAGCTCGGGTTTACTCTAAGTATGGAATCAATTGGTCGTGTCGTTGGATTGGGAATGGAGATCTTAAACCAATCTAACTACCGGTTATGGAAGTCATGTATGGAGTCATACTTGGTTAGTGAGGACTTATGGGATGTCGTCGGCGGTAGCAGCACAACACCACCAAGGGGAGATGCTGCAACAGCGGAAGCGACAAAGGAGTGGACACGGAAGAATGCCAAGGCGGAATTTGCTTTGAAGAGGTCAATATCCTCGGGAGTATTTGAGCATGTCTCAAGGTGTACATACGCAAGTGCTATTTGGCAGGCGTTAGATCAATTGTTCAACAAGAAGAACGAGGCTCGGCTACAACTGTTAGAGAACGAGCTGGCGAATGCGAAGCAGGGGGAGTCTTCAATCTCAGAGTTTTTCATCAAGGTAAAAAATCTTTGCTCTGAGATTAATACTCTAAATCCGGAGGAGTCAATTTCGGAAGCACGGTTGAAGCGGTCTATTGTTCGTGGTCTACGACCCGAATATACACCGTTTGTTACTTCCGTTCAAGGATGGGCTACACAACCTTCCTTGGAGGAGTTCGAAAATCTACTAGCTTCGCAAGAATCACTAGCCATGCAAATGGCGGGAGTTAAAGTCCATGATGACTCAAGGAGTGCTTTTGTAGCGGGGAGGCAACAAAGCTTCAAAGCCAAACCCAAATATGTCAATACGAAAAATAATGATGGACGAGAAGGATCTTCTACGGAAGACAAGAAGCGATACAAGTGCTACCGGTGTGGAAAACTTGGGCATTTCAAAAAGGATTGTCGAGTCAAGCTGAAAGAAACAAACATGGCAGAATCAAAGGGTCATACTGAAGACGGAGAATGGGGAAAATGTTTCATGGTGCAGGCTGCATCTTCAGGTACTTCCAAAACTAAAAATTTTGGAAATGACTGGATTGTGGATTCTGGTTGTAGCCATCATATTACTGGAGACGAGAAGTTATTTTCCAGTCTTCAGCGACATGACGGGAAAGAAGCCATAATTACCGCAGACAATTCCATCCACCGAGTTGAGAATGAAGGAACAGTAATCATTGAAGGAGATGATGGAAGCCCAATCACTCTCAAGAATGTGTACCATGTTCCTGGAGTAAGGAAGAATCTTCTCTCCGTGGTGAATGCGGTGGACTCAGGTAACTACGTTCTATTCGGCCCAAGAGACGTTAAATTCTTAAAAAATATTCAAGAGTTAAAGGCGGACGTGGTTCATACCGGAGCACGGGTTAAAGATTTATATGTTTTATCGGCCTCAAATTCTTATGTTGAGAAGATGAGTACCAATGACAATGCCATTATATGGCATGCTAGGCTTGGTCATATAAATATGACTAAGCTCAAAGTCATGGTGAACAAGGATTTGGTTAATGGGCTCCCCAAGTTGAAGATTGAAGATGAAGAAAAAATTTGTGAAGGCTGTCAATATGGAAAGTCACATAGGCTTCCATTTGACAACTCCACTTCACGATGCAGCGCTCCGTTGGAGAGGATCCATAGTGATCTGATGGGTCCGACGAGAACATCCTCCTATTCCGGGTTTCGCTACATGTTGTTGTTCGTTGATGATTTCTCGCGGTACACCTGGGTATACTTTGTGAAGGAAAAATCAGAAGTATTTTCCAAGTTTCAAGAATTCAAGGTTACCGTGGAAGGAGAGTTGGGTCGGAAGATCAAGACCCTAAGGACGGATAACGGAGGGGAGTTCATGTCAAAAGAGTTTCTCTCTTTTTGCCAAAAGCATGGTATCAAGAGAGAATTTACATGTCCATATACACCTCAACAAAATGGAGTAGCGGAAAGGAAAATTAGACATATAAGCGAAACATGTAGAAGTTGGCTACATGACAAAAATTTGCCTAAGGCCTTATGGGCGGAAGGCATGAGATGTGCAGCGTATGTCATCAATCGGATGCCACTTAGTCCAAACAATATGAAGTCTCCTTATGAGATGGTTCATGGGAAGAAGCCAACGGTGAAACATTTCAGGATATTTGGATCAGTCTGCTACGTTCATGTGTTTGATTCCCAAAGAACAAAGCTAGAGGCAAAGGCGAAGAAGTGCATCTTTGTCGGCTATGATGAACAAAGAAAGGGCTAGAGGTGTATGGATCCAGAGACACACATGTACACTGTGTCTCGTGATATTGTCTTCGATGAAATTTCGTCGTTTTATGGGCCACCTCAAGTCATGGTCGAACAAGAAGGTGGGGGTTCCTCCAAGATCGATGAACCAGTTATTCAAATGATAAGTGAAAGCGAAAGTCCTGAAAAGGAGACGCACAATGAAAGGGGGAGCACTAGACAAGAGGAAGATGAGGAAGAAGGTCATAGTTCAATGGCAAATCAACGGCCAAAAAGGAACATTGTCAGACCCGCTCGGTTCAGAGATGAAAGGTTTGATACTACTTACTCATGCTATTTTGCATCTCCATTATATGAAGAGGAGCCATCTTCGTATGATGAAGCAAAAGGAGTTCAAGAGTGGGAGGCCGCAATGAAGGAGGAGATGAGTGCTCTCATGAAGAACGAAACTTGGGATTTGGTTCCTAAACCCAAGGATATCCAACCCGTTTCTTGTAAATGGGTGTATCGAATTAAGCGAAAGACGGATGGGAGCATTGACAGATTTAAGGCAAGGTTGGTTGCTCGAGGGTTCTCTCAGAAGTATGGAGAAGATTATGATGAAAATTTTAGTCCAGTGGCAAAGATGACTACGGTACGTTCACTTTTATCTTTAGCCGCAAGCTTTGGTTGGAAGTTATGTCAATTAGATGTGAAGAATGCTTTTCTATACGGAGAGCTTGATAAGGAAATTTTCATGGAGCAACCACCTGGTTTTGAATCACAAGAGTATCCTGGTTATGTGTGCAAACTGAAGAAGGCTTTATACGGGTTGAAACAAGCTCCACGAGCTTGGTATGGAAAGCTTGCTCAATTCCTTCAGTTTTGTGGGTATGTGCCATCAAATTCTGATCCGAGTCTATTCTTCAAGAAGAATGGAGGAGTCCACGTGGTAGTTCTTCTTTACGTGGATGATATGATCATCACCGGGAATGATGATGCTGAAATTGCTCGTCTACAAGAGGATATGTCAGTGAGGTTTGAGATGAAGAAGTTGGGTGAGCTGAATAACTTTCTTGGTTTGGAGGTCGAAAAGGTAAATGATGGAATATTCGTCGGCCAACAAAGCTATGCAAGAAGGATTGTTGAGAGGTTCGGGATACACGAAGGAAAGACACGTGCTACTCCGATGGATGTGAACATAAAGCTTAACCGCAATGAAGGATCCTTACTACCCGACCCTCGACCTTATCGCTCTCTTGTAGGAAGTCTTCTATACTTAACTATTACAAGACCTGACATTGCCTTTGCGGTAGGTCTCGTAAGTCGATTCATGCAAGAACCAAGGAATCCACATCTAGAAGCGGCACAGAAGATTTTGAAATATGTGAAAACAACTCTTGGCATGGGTTTGGTGTATAAGTACAATGCCAAGGTTTCTCTCCATGGTTTCACAGATGCTGACTTTGGTGGAGATCTAAATGATCGAAAATCAACTTCAGGTTATGTGTTCTTATGTGGTGACACAAGCATTTCATGGTGCAGCAAGAAGCAAGCAACGGTGTCATTGTCTACTACTGAAGCGGAATATAAAGCTTCAACGCTCGCAGCTCAAGAGTGTATATGGCTTCGAAGACTCTTTGAAGATATGTTGGAGCCAATAAATAAGGCGGTTGCAATCTATGGAGATAATCAAAGTGCTATCAAGTTGGCTAATAATCCAGTGTTTCATGCAAGGACAAAGCATATCGAGTTAGAACATCATTTCGTACGGGAGAAGGTGCTTGATGGAACAATTGAAGCCTTGGAGGTTCGAAGCGAGGACAACGTTGCAGACAGCTTCACCAAGCCATTACCAAAAGGTCAGTTTGAGTCACTTCGCTCGAAGCTCGGGATGGTTGACAAAATCAAGTTTAAGGGGGAGTATTGAAATTAAACTTGATTTTGGGTTAAACTTAATTTTGGGTCTATGATAAAATTATTCTTGTTTTGACCAAACCCAAAATTAAGCCCAAGTTCTAGAATTCTCTAGAAACATCATAAAATCCCATCACCTCCTTTAAGTGTTCTAGAGAATTCTATTAGACAATTATCTAGATATTTATGGTAGAAAAATCTAGAGAGTAGAAGAATGTTTATAAGATATTTTGTAGTCTTGGAACCTATAAATAGCTCACTCCCCTCCCATTTGTAATCAACTTGAACAAGTGAATAAAAAGCAAGTTCAAAGAAAGAGTGTTCTTCATAAGTTCTCTAATTTCTCTAAAAGTCTTTCAAGTATTCTCTAAGTGTTCTTTCATATTCTTCCTTATACTTAGAGGGTTTATTCTCTTGGTTTCTTTCGGGTTTCTTGGGTATTACGGTCTTGGACTAGTACTAAGTACTATAGGTGGGTTCTCTACAAGAAGAGGCTAAAATAAAAAACAGAGGAAGCGTCAATCAAGAGTTTGTGAGAGAGGAACGGAGACAACAACATACGATCCATGAGTTGAGTTGTTGCTGTGAGGAGATGGAAGAAGGGAGTGATTTGAGATGAGTAGGAGAAGAAGCTCGCATTGAATCGACCCAAGCGTTGATTCTTTGGCCGCCATTGATGATATCGAGATTCTTGAGGGGCTTTTTCTTGGAAATTGAGATGAAACCAGGAGGAGCCGTTGGGGGTTTCTGGGAAGAAGAAGAGTTGTTGTTGTTGTTGTTGGTGATGATAGAAGACCTTGTGGCCTCTGATACGACTACGTTTTGACTCGCTGACATTCTCTGTGGTTTCTCCACGACAAAACTCACTTCAAGAAACAGAGTATATGAGGATTATTTATTCAGAGAGAGAGTAAATATATTCAACGCTTAATTATATATATATATATATATATATATAATATTCATAAACATTATCTGAAAAAAAATGGTAAACGGCGAGCTAGAAATAAGCAACATACAAATTGCATGAGACGTTTGGTTAACCGGTTTTCTAATGAGATTTGATGTTCCTTGTTCGTATTTTAAATTATTTATACTCGTAAAGACATTTTTTTTTGTTTTTAATGTGAAAGCGCCATTTGTTTCTACATCAGGTTTGAATAAGATTCTCTAAATATGCAACTTCTTTTACATATCATAAATGAGCTATGAACATTTGCATATTAAGTGTGTTGTATAGGATGAGTCGTCTGTCTTTTACAAGTTTGATTGAACATTGAGCGTCTCTCCAATACCTTTGCTTGCATGTTGTGTTTTCGATTAGAGTTAGATATATACTTGTACGTTTGTAGGTTGGGAACGATAGAAAAATAGGGTCTATAGAATATGATAATTTGTGAGAGAATTAGAAACCAAGAAGACAACTCCCGTTACTTGACATCTTTTATAGATTTGGATATCGTGGTATATGAGTCGGTTGCCTTTTTTTTCTCTACAAAAACTTGCGAGTTGCGATCAACAACGAATTTTAATTAAAACCAACGATATTTCTCACTACTTTTTGTAACAGAAAAGTGAATTAGTGGCATGATATTAAACAAATAGATTATTTAATATTTTTGTGACGATTAACAATATGTGAATTCATCACTGAACGATCGATAAATATATTCAGCGCTTAATTATAAATAGATCGTATAAACAAGGTAAAAATGAAAAAATGATATTATGGAACCGTCGTGATAAACGAAATATTATGGAACCTAATTAAAACTAAAAAAGGCTACAACCATGATTAAGAAACGGTGCAGTAAAATATGAAATTTTGCATGTAGATGTTTACGTTTTACTACAAACTCAAACTCGCGATATGATTTTGCAATTCTGTTGAAAAGTAACAGATTTTTTTTTTTTGCTAAATAGATAAACATAAACAGATATTTTAATAAAGATAAGGATAAATCTTATATAAATAGAAGAAGAAATGAAATAGGGCAAGTTTCTCGTCGTCACAACTCTCTAAACCCCACTCTATAACCGATTAATAATATTTTTGTTCTAAAAAAAAACACATTCATTAGTTTGTCCTTTCGTAGTCCCTATCTAACCCGAAATATATGGACTCATTAAATTATTTTTCGGTTTAACGAACCACATTAAATTCTCATTTATCTCACATCGATGCAAACAATAAACCCCAGAAATAAAACGGTGCAAACAAAATTAAATGATTTTTATTACTAAGATTTAAGAAAATAAAATAAAAAATGCAGAATTCATTGTCATAACGCCCTCTCACGCACATATCTCTCATTTCATTTCAACACCAAACCAATTCATGCGACTCACCTCCTCCCTCCACGTGATTCTCTCCCAATTTTAACCTTACCATTTTTCCCCTATATTAATCAAATTTACATCAAACATTATTTATACATTTATAAAATAATCATTTTAAAACCGACGTCTCTCTTCCCATGCATTGCGCATTTAATTAACGCTGCCAAAAAATGCATGTGGGTATATTACATAGTTGTATATATCTATATATCTATATATATATATACCTTTACCTTCAACTTCTCCATTGTTCCTCTCCAAGTACTTCTCTCTTTAACCCCAAGAAAAAGTACTTTCCTTGATCTCCTAAAATTTTGCTCTATTTTATAATTTCTCTCAAGGAAAAACATAATTTTCTTCTTCTTTTTTTGTTTTTGTTACTATTATATTGCTTCGTACGTTGTTCATTATTATACAAGAAACTATATCAAAAGTACATCAAAAAAGGAAAGAAAAAAAAAATGGAGTTGATGAATCTGGCGTCAAAAGAAACGAGTTATTGGATGATCGCACTACCTGCCGTTTTTGGATCCCAAAACATACACGATGTTTCCGTCCTCGGCTATCTATTCCTCGCCGTCGTTTCTCTCTCTATACTCACGTGGGCTCTCGCCGGAGGTGGCGGCGGCGCATGGAAGAACGGTCGTAACCGATTGGGCCGGGTCGCGATTCCGGGTCCTCGAGGTTTACCAGTATTCGGCAGTCTTTTCACTCTCAGCCGCGGCTTGGCTCATCGGTCGTTAGCCGCCATGGCTTGGAGCCGAGCCAACCTTGAGATTATGGCTTTCAGTCTCGGCTCGACGCCGGTTATCGTGGCTTCTGAGGCGAATACGGCTCGCGAGATCCTGATGTCGCCTCACTTTGCGGACCGGCCGATTAAGCAGTCGGCTAAGAGTCTCATGTTTAGCCGAGCCATAGGTTTCGCGCCGAACGGGGCTTACTGGCGCACGTTAAGAAGGATCGCCTCGACTCACCTATTCGCTCCTCGGCGAATTTTAGCACACGAAGCTGGGCGCAAGCTAGACTGCGCCGAAATGGTGAAAGCTGTGTCAGCGGAGCAAAACGGCGTCGGATCCGTAGTTTTGAGGCAACACTTGCAGCTAGCCGCCTTGAACAACATCATGGGGAGCGTGTTTGGGAGACGATACAACCCTATGGTTCAGAAAAAGGATCTTGATGAGCTCACATCAATGGTTAGAGAAGGGTTCGAGCTCTTGGGTGCTTTTAATTGGTCCGATTATCTTCCATGGCTCCGTTATATCTACGATCCGGTTCGATTAAACCAACGTTGCTCAGATCTCGTTCCTCGAATCCGAACCCTTGTCAAGAGAATCATCGACGAACACAGAGTCAGTAACTCGGAGAAGAAAAGAGATATTGGAGATTTCGTTGATGTCTTGTTATCTTTAGACGGAGATGAGAAGCTTCAAGAAGATGACATGATCGCCGTTTTATGGGTAAGTTCGTATGAAATTGAAATGATAGACACATTTAATTTAACGGTATATATGTATAACGGTCTAGTACGTTGTAATGTTTTTTTGTTTTTTTGTTTTTGCATTTATTGGAGCTAATAATTATTTGTTTATGTATATATATATAGGAGATGATATTTCGAGGGACAGATACAACGGCGTTATTAACGGAGTGGACCATGGCCGAGCTAGTACTGAACCCTGACTTGCAAGCCAAGCTAAGGGATGAGATCAATACGGCCGTGAGCGACCGAGCCGACGTGGCAGATGCTGACCTGGCAAAACTCCCGTACTTGAATGCTGTGGTGAAGGAAACTCTAAGGCTGCATCCTCCTGGACCATTGCTATCGTGGGCCCGTCTTTCCACGTCAGATGTCCAGCTCAGCAACGGCATGGTGGTTCCAAAGGGTACTACAGCAATGGTCAACATGTGGGCCATTACTCACGACCCGACGGTATGGTCCGAGCCGTTAAAATTCGACCCGGAGAGGTTCAGTGGGAATGCTGACGTGGACATTCGTGGTGGGGATCTAAGGCTTGCGCCGTTCGGAGCCGGGAGGAGGGTGTGTCCGGGGAAGAACATGGGTTTGGCTACTGTGACTCGGTGGGTGGCTGAGTTAGTGCGACGGTTCGAGTGGAGTCAGGATCAGACCGAGCCGGTTAATCTTGATGAGGTCTTGAAGCTTTCTTGTGATGGAGCATCCGTTACGTGCCGTTGTAACGCAAATATTTTAAGTTAGGGTTTTTGACCTTTGTCAACGTTTTTTGTTCTTTCTTATTCTTATAATAATAATAATAATAATAATAGTAATATTATATATTTTACGTTCTTTTTGTTTTTGTTTAGTCGAGAGGTTTGGATTGTTGATTGCTTGCCGTTATAATTTTAATTAGTCGATGTATTAATTCGGTTTGATATGTAGTTTTATAATCCTTAATTATTGTGGGTATAAATGAACGGAGTGATGAATCAATTTTTGTCTTTTGTTCTTGTAAGGTCTTTGTATATACGTACTTTAATTTCCCTATACAAATCGAAATACTTGCTCTTGTTTGCTTGCGGAAACTAGATATTTTAGAATCAGTAGAAACAAGCCCGATGGGACGTGGACAAAAACACTGAGATGGTTGTGCTTTAATTATAACTTGGACGATTTTGATCATGATCAATTTGGTGCATCTTCTTGGTAGATTCTATCCGAAATATATGTTGTCATTTTGTAATAAGTGAGGACAATGAGGCAATTCAAACGATGTCATGCCGTTAATGTATTTAGACATGAGTATATATTTAAGAATTTGTATTATTGTCCAAATATAATAGTTTACAACAAATTTGTTTCTTAAACCCGTCGTTATGGCCAAATTATCTCTCTGTTTTTCTTTGTCAATCATTAGATAAAACTTAAATATTAGAGAACAGAAATGTCAAGTGAAACCGGTGGAAAATAACCTCCAAACAAACAATTAAAATCTAAACTCTAGTTTTTTAACTAACAAACCGGTCATATGATTTGAAGAACGAAAAATTAAATGTTAGAAAGAAAACGTGAGAAGCTTTCTTTAAGGGTAGAGACGTAGAGAACCCATGTAGGTGCATGGAAAATGAAAATGGCCGTCTAATTCTGGCGGAGGTGCATCACGCACTACTTTGTTCTTCGTGAACAACGTCTTGCTCCTACGGTAAGGATGTGAACGCGGTAGAAAACGTCGATGACAATCAAACCAACATGTCTTTCTCCCGTGTTTCAATTGGAATGCATCAGTACTATCTGAACAATATGGACATGATAACCTTCCATGAGTTGTCCATCCGGATAGCATTCCATAAGCCGGAAAATCACTGATTGTCCACATAAGCACTGCACGCATCCTAAAATTCTGTTGACATGAAATATCATAGACTTCACTTCCGTGTCCCCATAACTCTTGTAACTCTTGAATCAATGGTTGTAAGAACACATCAAGAGATCTCTTTGGATGTTCTGGGCCAGGCACAAGTACGGTAAGAAATAGAAACTCTCGTTTCATGCACAACGATGAGGACAAATTGTACGGCGTGAGAATAACTGGCCATAGTGAATATTGCCTTCCATGCTTCCCAAATGGGTTGAAACCATCAGTACATAATCCGAGATAGACGTTTCTGCTCTCCGATGCAAAATTTGGATAAACTGACTGAAAGTGTTTCCATGCCTCTGCATCAGAGGGATGCGCAATCTCTCCTTCATTTGAATGTTCTGCATGCCATCTCATAGCTCTTGCTGTTCGCTCAGACAGATACAATCTTTTCAGCCTATCTGCTAACGGCAAATACCACATACACTTATACAGAACTCAAACTCTCCCAGTGGTCATCTGAAACCGAGGTTTGCCACAAAACAGACATGCCAAGTTATTTGCGTTCGCTCCCCAGTAGATCATACAATTGTCGATGCACACGTCGATCATCTGAAAAGGCAAACCCATACCAGCAACAAGTTTGTCTACCTCGTAGTAGGACGCTGTGCACAAATTATCTTGTGGTAACAAGTCTTTCACAAAATCAGCAATTGCGTCAACACAATCCTCCGCCAAATTATAATATGTCTTTATGGTCATCAATCGGGTTGCAACAGACAGAGGAGAATGGCCTTCTTTACAACCATCATATATTGGTTGCTTAGATGCGTCTAACATATCAAAATATCTCCTCGCTTCTAAATTTGGTTCCTCTACTCTATTGCCTTCTTCCATAAATGAGGGCATATTTTCACGAAACGCATCATTAACCATTTGTACCGTATCTCTATGCTCCATTGTAAATCTAGGTTCCTCTACCCTATCAGTCACAGGAGCACTCGTACTAGCCAAATTCATTGAATCAACTTCCCCGTGGTTATACCACATCTCGTAATTTGGCCTAAATCCTCGCCTATACAAATGGTTCCACACTTTGTCTACGATAATAAACTTATTATTATCACACGAAGGACATGGGCAGAACATCTTACCGAATTTTCGGCACGTGTCCTGGTTTGTGGCAAATCCCATGAACTCAATCAAACCCTTCTCAAACTCCTTCGTAATCAACCAGGTACTAGAATNCTTTGTCTACGATAATAAACTTATTATTATCACACGAAGGACATGGGCAGAACATCTTACCGATTTTTCGGCACGTGTCCTGGTTTGTGGCAAATCCCATAAACTCAATCAAACCCTTCTCAAACTCCTTCGTAATCAACCCGGTACTAGAATCGACACGAGTGTTATACATCCACGATCTGCTATTTGATTCCATTTTTCGAAGATTTTTTTTTGTTACATATCTGTACGAAAATGAGAAAGAAAAAGTGATTTAGAGGGTGTTATTGGATATTGTATTTTAATGTGTTTTATTGCAATTGAATTTTAAAGTAATTAAATGGGTTTGTTGAGTTTTGAAGGTAATTTTAAAATACACGTTGGATTTTATTGTGTTTGTTTGTAATGTATTTTGATTAATTGGTATGAATTTTCAAATCATCTCAAAATTCCAAAGTCAATAATAAAATAATTTTCTCTTTTTATAAACTATTTCTAGAAAAATCAGAACAAAGTTTAGAAAAAATTAATTTATTATAAAAATATCTTTAACTAAAATAGAAATACTTATAAAAAGTAATATATAGTATCGATCAAAAAAAAAATATTATTTACTTTTTTCCCTTCAAAATAAAAATACTTATATGAAAAACTAATATGTAGTATTAAACAAAAAATGTTATTTACTTTTTCCCTTACATATAACTTCAACAAATTTCAGTTGCAGCACGAAAACGAAACTATTCTTATAAACTCGTTAGTTTATGCATGGTTGTTTGTATAAACACGACAATATAAGATATTTTCTAAATGAAATTAAGTACGTATGCAAAACTTCACCTAATGTCACATTATACACTAAAAAATATATCAAAGTAATATATTATTCATAAAACCAAATAAATCATTAAATGGTGATAATAAACAGATGACTCACAAATAAACCATGAAGTTTCCAAATTGAAAATCAGAAATCTTCAGCGTGTACAGTGAATCTCTCCACGAGAACACAAGGATATTTTCGGATTTGAGATCGCAATGAACATAACCGTGACCACATTGAGGATTTCAAGGCAGGGGTCGGTATATATATCCAATTAATCGAAAAAAGGAAAACAAAACAAAAATATCATTACAGTGTGTAAAGATGAATCAAGAAATCGCACTGGGAGATATCTCTTTATAATAAGTAAAAAATGTTACCATTTCTCAGCGATTAAAGTTTGATTTCACCATCCTGCCCAACCTCTCCATCCTCTAGCTCCTCATTACCACCTCGACGACCACTCTCCCGATGCTCTTTCTTCTGTCTTTTATGCCGACTTTCGATGTCTGATTCAGGCGAGTTTGCGTGCTGCCAAGAAAACCATGTACATGGTAATAATAAACAGATGACTCACAAAATTATAGTGAAAACAACAACTTACATGTTGCGAATCCAGAGTTGAGATTGGAGTTGAAATAAATAATACCTACAAAATATGAAAAACAGTGATATATAAGATTGTAACAGCAAAAAAATTGTCATGAACAATTAAATCAAAGCTAAGGAAGATTTTTTTGTTGAAATAAATAATACCTACAAATTTCTCTCGATCGGGAACTTGAACGTGCACGTTCGGAACTTTAATTTGCACAAATCTTCTTTTGTTAACAAAAGGACGTGCACGGTTGTGAACAACATTGTTCACGTTATATAGAGAAGCTCGTAAAATATTTTGTGATCAAAATTGCAAAATTTAAATTATACGTATCTTTATATTTTGTTGAGGAAATCTAGGTAACAGATAATTATTCTGATTAACCATTTGTTACGTTTGTTGACCGAGAAAATAGCACACGAAAATAGCATCCGTTTGTTCGACATTTGTTACGTTTATTGACCATTTGCACACGAAAATAGCATACGTTTGTCCCGTATCAGATTCGATTAACCTTTGGGTTTTGCTATTTGCATCAGTTTCAATCAGATCCCCCAGGAGCATTCTTCAAAAGCAAATCTGATTACGTCAAGAAACCGATCCCAAAAGAAGGAATGGAGAAAATTTGGAAAACAATGTTGAAATTCAACAATGTGAATATGCAATGGAACCCTTACGGCGGAGTGATGGACCGGATTCCAGCGAACGCCACCGCGTTTCCACACCGGAAAGGAAACCTGTTCAAGATTCAGTTCTTTGCGTTATGGACCGATCGAGGCTAACGCCACAGACGCTAATCTCAGTTTGATGAAAGAACTTTACGAGGTGGCGGAGCCGTACGTGTCAAGCAACCCGAGAGAGGCGTTTTTGAATTACAAAGACATCGATGTTGGAAGCAATCCGAGTGGAGAGACAAATATTAAAGAAGCCGAGATCTATGGATCGAAGTATTTCGTGGGGAATTTGAAGAGATTGATGGATGTTAAAGCTAAGTATGATCCTGAGAATTTCTTCAGGTACGAGCAGAGCATTCCTCCTCTTCGTATAATGTAACTCTTTTTACTAAGTTATGTAAGCATATTTAATAAAAAATAAAGTAAAATGTGTTTATATATCCTGCGTACATCTATCCTGCGTACATCAGGAATGTCTGTTTTTATTCAATATTCAACGTAATCTTGTGGATAGCTAGCTAGCTAAGATGGAGTGTGACTTAGTTATGTGTTTGGGGTTGAGTTTAGATTGGGAACAACATCATTATAATGGTTGCTTAGTAATTCACCGATGTACCGAAAGCATCAACCGATTTCCCACGGTTTAGTAATTCGGTGGGAAAATAGTTGCTTATTTGCAACCGAAAATATCGATCGCAATTCCGTGGGATATTTGCGACTGATTTCCCACGAATTTTCCCACGGTTTTTATTTGGTTGCTGATCCGTCGCAAATATTCCACGGAATTGCGATCGCTATTTTCGGTTGCAAATAAACAACCATTTTCCCACCGAATTACTAAACCGTGGAAAATCGGTGGATAATATTTCCAACCAAAATTTCTGTGGGAAATTCCGTGGTAAATTGAGATGTTTTCTTGTAGTGTATAGAGACTCTATAAGTATATCACATGGTATATCATTAGGTAAAATCATAATTTTGCATTGTAACCAAAAAAATTAAAATAATAATAACATGGATTTGGAGTTGTGAAATTAAAAAATCCTTTAACAAAAAAAAAATTACAAAATCGTGATTTTCTCTTAAAACAAAAGAAAAACAGATCCATTTTTCACAAAACCTATACATATCATCAATAGCTAGATCCGTAGTCTGTAGATCAGCCGATATACAACAAAAGTAAACGATCAAACTCGTCATATATATATATATATTTTTTTTGTTAAAGATCTCGTCATATAATAAGATAATAATTTCGGAATAGGTTGAGCTATATATATTATTGAATTATAACCAAACTAATAATATAGAAAAAAAACCTGCAAAGGAAGCATGCATAAAGGTGGTCTATATATATAGTTGTAAGTTTTTCTAAAAATCAATCGAATAATAAAGGGAGAAAAGAGAGGAAAACCTTTAAAGGCCTTGTGGAGCTGCTCAGAGTCTTCTTCAGGAAGAGGAACATTTGCAGGAATTTTGAGAGACGCCATTCTCCGACCACTGATTATCTCTCTCTCTCTCTCTTTTTTTGTTGTTTGGCTGTCTAAATGAGACGGAGAAACTGTGGGACGAGGAAAATGCACACTGTCTTAAATAATGAAATGAAATCCTTTTTTTGTTTTTAAATCATTTTTCTTAAGAAATATTAGCAAATTAAGTAAATCAGAAAAAGGAAAAATAAAATTAATTGATACAGGCTGTATAATACAGTGGGCAGAAAAAGTCAAAAAAAAAAAAAATTGGAAAAAAGTATCATGTTTTTGCGATGTTAAAATAAAATTATCATATCTTTGCATTTTTTTTCATAAGGCTGAAATATTAAATGGACTAAAAACAATTTGAATACAGAATTAAATAATTATTGACTTTTATTTTTATTTTTAATATAATTAATTATTTAATTTCCAGAGTGATGCAGTATTAACATGCATTTAGCTTTCAAATATCTAAGGTAACAAATCTGCTGAGCTATAAAAAAATTACTTATTCTGTTGACCAAACAAAAAAAAAATGCCTTATTACCCTTTTCTCAAAAAAAAAAAAAGCGATATACTTAAGTTGATAAATCATTAAATTCTAAGAAGGATGAGAGAGTGAAAAGTCTTCGTGAGTGTATTATAACCAAAAAAATAAAATAAAATAAAGGGTGTTTCATGATAAGATTAACTGTAGAAATCAAACAAAACAAAAACAAAAGAAACTGAAAACACTCATAAATCATTCAACATTACCAGGTTGCATGCAAGACCAATCACAACTGTTTTATTAAACACAAAATGACTTTTTAAAAAATATAATATCTTGCAAATATTGTTTCAAGTTCAAGCATTTTCATGTCGGAGAAGAGCGAGAAGAATATCCTCATAGTCACCATGAGTGTCTTTTGCAATGGCTCGGTCAAGTGGGACACTGTTTCTGCGTAAGTATTCCTCTTTGATCCGTTCCATGTCGAACTCGGCTCGTGTAGTGACCACTCTAGTAAGTCCCCATTCGTCTGTTCCCACTTTGTTGATGGCTTGACGTAGAACTTTCTCAAAGTACTTCTCTGGATATGTCAAGCATTTGATCACAGCTTTAAGTAGTTGAACGTATTCGTTGTCCGAATCCTCCTTTAGGTATTTTGTAATGGAAGTTCCGAACTTGTTGTTGAAGTGATTGAGTGTTGCGCTGATTTGAGCTTTGCTTCTTGTTGTCAAGATTCTGATGAGATCTTCATCACCGTAAGCATTGTCCTCAATCTTCTCGTGAAGTATCTTAGCTTCGGACCTAGCTAGCATCATGTTCACATCATCTCCATCGTACCTAAAGGTGCTTACAAGAGGAACCAAGAGCTGCATAAACAACAACACAAGTGATAAGTTACAAACTTATATGCATTCTTGAAGTAGTATATGAACTAACTTTATAGGAATCTTACATCGATAAATTTAAGGGAGTACTTCATCTTATAAATAAAAAATTTGAAGTATTTTTCAGTTGTTTCTATTAGTTTTGAGATGGAAACTCATGAATTTTTACAGATTTATATATAATCTACCTTTCGGAGGTCTCCAGATGTGTGGTATGCGACATCTTCCTCAAGAGAAGTCTTGTAGCGGGCTTGGTATGCTTGTTTGGCACTAAAAAAATCAAGGGAAGATCTAGTACAAGCGATTTCAACTAGAACCCAATTGTTCTTCGTGAACATTTTGGTAGATTCCTTCGCCAAATAAGCATCTCTCTCTGCTGGATCAAAAGTCCACAACATCACGGCTCTCTGTTTTTATCACAAACATAACCTAGTTTAAACCGATCAGTATACGCATACCAAAAGAAGACAATAATATACAAAGATTTTACTTTTGTAATGAACCTCGAAGTCACCGGATAGCTCTTTGTCTAATTCCTTGAGAAGATCCTTATTGTAGTTAGCCGCATAAACAGCGCGGATGAAGTTTCGTTGTGTTGCATTTCTGTGAGCCAAGATTGATATGATCATCCCCTCGTTGGTTCCCCATCCTGCATTTGACAAACACAAACATAACTAAATACATGTCACCAAATCCCTAAGGAGTAGAAGAAAAGTTATTATCTATGTTCTTTTCCCTCAAAAAAAAAATAGATAACACGTGCAATATTATCGATTTGGAAACAAAAGAAAATGAGGTTTCTTCTTGACAAGGCGCTTATCATTTGTACGTTTTACAAACTAGTTTTGCCCAAACAATAGACATACGATACGATCAGATATGAGGATCTTAATTATTGAAATAGATTAATGAGATGATCAACCAAAGTAATAATATCAGGAATAGAGGATTCAATCTGAGAAAGAGGGACGAAGACCTTTAAAGGCTTCGTTGAGCTGCTTGGCGTCTTCTTCGGGAAGAGGAACATTTGCGGGAACTTTGAGAGACGCCATTTTTGGACAAGTGAGAATATATTTGTTTTTTTGCTGTCTGAATGATGATGAAGATCCGTAGAGGCATGTTGTCTTACTTAAATAATAAAATGGAACTTGAATGTCCAACCCAAAAAAAACTGTTTGTATGAATTTAAAATTCTTTTTTGGTAAAAAGACTTGGCATTTTAAGATAGATAATCAGTAAAAAAGGAAAAAAATATCATGACAGTAGGCAGAAAATGAATTTAATTAATTGAAAATATGGTTGAATAGTAATTAAGTTGAATACAACACATTTCAAGTAAAGTATTAGAGCATATCCATTTTGGTAAAAAGACTTGGCAAATTAAGTAAATCAACAAAAATGAATAAGTCTGTCTTGATTTTCAATTGAAAAGAACAGTTTATGTATGAACAGAGTCAGACAACGGGCAGAAAAGGACATTAATAGATTGAAAATAGGGTTGAATAGTAATTAAGCTGAATACAGTGAAGTATTAAGCATATATACATATATGAATTAGAAACTTATTATTTAGATTTTAGATTGTGAATGACTTTGGCCTTGACGTCTAAAGAGTATATTTGTTTTGAGTTTGACGTGTAAAAAGAGCACATCTAATTCAGGGGAAAAAATCTGTTGAGAAATCAACATTTTACATGCATCTTTGTTTGAGTAAGTAAAATCTGTAACTTTCGATTTTTTTTATTTTTATTTTTAATTTTACATTTTCTTATTTTATAATTTTTTCTGTATTGCAATTTCCTTTATTGGATAACTATAATTCTAAAATTGATATAGTTTATTTTTATATGTGATAATTATATTTTTAAAAATTGAGAAAACAGTTTTGATTACTTTAAGAATCAATTTTTTTTTAGCAAAAAAAAAGAATTAATATTTGTAGCTATATAAATCGAATTTAAAATAATATTATATTTATTGAGTTTTTTGGAGAAAAAAACAAGAGTTTTTTGGAGAAAAAACAAGAAATTTTGGAGAAAAAAACAAGAGAAAAAATAATATTATATTTATTGAGCTCTTGCAGAGAGATCATCAGCAGTAGGCATAAAGATTTGCTGAAATAAATCAAGAATAAACATTATACAAAATATACGATAAAAACTGCATAATTATACAAGAAATATAAACACAATTACCTTCCCTTGTAAGTATGGATAACTATCATAAGATTCGATGATTGCTGCAATGGGACATTTCCTAAGGTAAAGTTTCTTCTCCTTTTCAAAAAAGGATTCATATCCAGCGTAATCCTCAAGTTCATGGACAATCAAGTCTTTGATCTTGTATCTCTTGGGAGATTTTTCACCCTCTTCATGATTAACCAAAATGAACACAAATTACAAAAAAATAAACAAAGACAAAAAGAATGGAAAGCTTAAATAGAGTAAAATTAAATTTTATCTGATCATACCACTTTATACGGGTAGTATGAACATTATAGGTGACTGGCCGAAACTCTTCCAACACCGTACAGTGCTCCACCAAGACACTCTTGGCGTGGATACGATGGTTTATTGCACCCTATCGATAAAGCAGATTCTTGTCGATTTTTTCTAAAACCTCCTGGATGGAGAGTGTGTGTTCATATGGCAGTTTCCCAAACAATTTAAGAATACATTCAAATTGTCTTTAAGTTTATAAATCGTAAGGTAGGGTTTTTCACTTGATTACACAATGATAGCAGATATTGTAATATACATGATTTTTCTTTTGTATATAAAACTTGAAATCCAATCAAAAACACAACTTCCATCATACGTCTACAAGACAAACTTTGGTTAGAATACAACAAAAAATTATTGTACAAAGACATCATTTGGTTAAAATACAGTAGAAAATTATTGTACAAAGACAACCTTTTTTTGGGCTAAATGATTTAGCTGTGGTTTCACCAAGTCAATTAATAACTAGAGTGCACACTATACTGCAATCATAACGGTAGTCGGTTGTAGCACTTTAGGATCGTATCCACAGAGATCAATGTTACGGCTATGAGAATACAGGATGAAATTAAAGCTAAGACGAATGACAGATTTTTGGTTTTATGTTTTCGAAACTAAGGACGACAACTAAAACGGTGTAAATTCAAATTAAGAAAGCGTTAAGCCTCGGGTGACGTTGCGGGAAATCACGAACAACGGTTAATGCATCTTAAACAGGGGATTGCATTAAGAATCGTCTAGAACTCAAACCTAATAATAGATTAACCTCCTCCCGGAGTATTAATCCCTATGCTTAAAACTATGAATACTAACTCCCGTTGAATTCAAAGGTTCTAAGCATGTTTTTCTAGTTCGATTTGATAAGTTCACAAGAATGCCTTAACATCAACTCCCGTTGGATAAGGACGCTTTGCTCATCTAGGATAATTCCGGCATCTAGACAAACACTCCCGTG
>PKML01027533.1:533326-594240 GCA_002933935.1 Eutrema yunnanense | reverse complement strand
GATCGATCGATCCGGTGATATGGATCGATCGATCCCATCTTTTTTTTGTTAGATCAATCGATCTGACTCAGTTAGGCCGGTCTGGGAATGAGCGATGTTTGGGATCGATCGATCCAAGTCATGAGATCGATCGATCTGGTCACGTTTCTCCACCTACTTTCTTTGCTCGCCAGACTGGACCGTCATCACGGAAATTGGCATAACTTCTGATCGCACCGTTGGAATTACCTCAAAACACTTCCAAATGAAAGCTAATCCATTGTTCTATCTTGTGTTAAAATCTGAGATCAATCCATCGGTGGGAAGTCTTTCATCCATTGCCAAACTTATGACATCTCAACCTGATCCTCACTCCGCCAACTCCTATGACTCCAAGAACACCTGAAAATGGCTCAAACAAGCCAAAAAGAATGCAAAGATAACCTAGGACATCTAAAATGCAATGCAATGCAAATGAGACTCAAATGCATGAAAATATCCCAAAACTATACAATATGAGATCAAAACATATGAAAATAAAGTCCTAAAAACATGTAAAATATGGTGTTATCACTAAACATTTTCCAAATAATGTTGGAGATGATGTCCTCCAAGAAAAAATCACATGTAAAAAAAGTTATTTATATATGTTTTGTTGTTATGCAAATTGATTTTCTATTCGTATTTTTTAAAAAACGATTTGGGCGAAAACTGTGCAATTTTCAAAAATAATGATAAATAAATTTCCTAAGTAGTTTCAAATTGTCGCATAGAGTAGAGAACATGATAAAAAGCATAGACAATACCATGTGAAAGAAAGAAAAAAAAAGCTAAATATGAATCTACGTGATAAAACAAAATAATCAACCATAATGTATGTTAAGATCTTCAAAACTATCATAATGATAAATATTTAACTCACATTTTCAGAAGAGATAATCTTGTAGTTCAATTATACCAACTGATAGCATAATATAATGACAATATGTAAAACTGTAACTATTTGATGTCAAACCAAAAACTCTATGTTCATGGTAAATTTGCTAAAAAAAAAAGAAAAATTACATTGTTTTAGATAAGTCTCATTATAACTCATTTCATATATGTGGTTTATATAAGTCAATATATAATATGAGATATAAAATTTTGTATGGCTAAGAAAAAAAAAATTGTATAATAAGTTGAACAAAAAACAGTTTATAATGATTCCGATATACTTTCAAAATGTTTTATGGCGCTTAAAATAAAAATTTAAAAAGCTACGACTCTGCTGGGGATCGAACCCAGAATCTCTGGTTTCGTAGACCAGCGCCTTATCCATTGGGCCACAGAGTCATTTTGATTATACAATAACAGTTATATATGATAATACGTTAAAAAAACAAAAAAGAAGAGTTTTTTTTGTTTATATATGGTATGTTTAGGAATCAAGTTTTGAACTGGAACTGTTTTTTTTATATACGAAAACTGAAATCAAAACCAACAAATTGAATTTATTGTAGAAATTCAGATCTGGACCTAAAACAAACTAAATTGAATAATACTATTTCAGGTTAATATACTTTTCTCACCACTAATACTTTAGAAACCGAAAAAAATTCAAAAGCCAAGATACTCAACACTGTAATGAAACAACGTCTAGATTGAACAAACTTGAACGATACATCTAAGAGGAATCAAAAACTGAAACTTTGTGATAAAAGACAGAATCGAATGATAAGTATTGTCTTTTGAGAAAATAAGAGAAATGCGCGATTCAAACATTAGCTTAAACCTTGTTTATCCTCAAACAATGGCTGCCGTTTTCTCTGCCAGTTTCTTCTCTATCTTCTCAGGACGAGGATCTTCGGATTTATCTTCCTCATAAGCTGCAACATGAACTCCAAGGGCCGCACGACCTGACGGGTCAAGATTCTGTGACCAAGCTGCGTCCCATTCGACAGCTTTTGCTGTACTACATGCCACACTTGGGCCTCCTGGTACAGTCGCTCTAGCAGCGCTCTGCTCATTATATAATCCGAAAAACAAATCAGAGCAAAGATCAAAACAGACAAGGCTAAGAAGTAAATACGCAGATGAAAATAATAGTAACCTTAGGGAAGAACTTTTCAAAGATTGTTCTGTAGTAGTAAGCTTCCTTTGTCACAGGTGTGTTCTCGGGGAAGACAAAGCTTGCGTTCGTCAGCATTGTGTCAGAGACCTAACCAAGAGAGTAAGGAAAGCACCACATTAATCGAACTGTGACTTAAGATTCTTTCTATGAATTAAAAGAGACATTTTATTACATGTTTGTTTGCATGATCTTTCAGACCATCAATCCAGCTGTATCCAACTCCATCACTGAACTGTTCTTTCTGCCTGTATAGAATGTGCTACATTTACCAAAACGATGAGAACTTGTTAGCAAAGCTGGATAATTTCGTCAAATTGCAGGGAGCACAAATAATTTGTTAGAAAACCTTTGGTAGATAAGGATTCTTCTCGTCATCAAAGGCATTGCGTAACACCCATTTCTCGATCCTTCCGAGATCAGGCCTGATCTGCATTGTAGTTTAGACCAGATTTTTAAAATCAAATTTGTAACATGGGATTATAAATTTGTGATATTAAAGAAACGGATTGAAATCACTCTTTTGATGAAAAAGAAAACGATGAGAAAGATGCCACCTACCATCTTCCACTCTGGATCAATGCTCATCGCAACATTTATAAATTCTTTATCGAGGAAAGGTACACGAGCCTCAACACCCCATGCAGAAGTTGATTTGTTAGCCCTTAAGCAATCGTATTGATGAAGAGCTTTGATCTGTAAACAAATCAGCACACAAATAAGGTTCAGAAGTTACAAAAGGCAGAGTAGCACAAAGAGTTCTGGTCTAAAGGTGTTACCTTTCGGCATGTTTCCTCGTGAAATTCCTTCTTGTTGGGTGCTTTATGGAAATACAAATAACCTCCAAAAATTTCATCAGAACCTTCCCCAGAAAGAACCATCTTTACACCAAGTGATTTGATTTTTCTTGACATCAGAAACATTGGAGTGCTGGCTCTTATAGTAGTCACGTCATAGGTCTCAACATGGTATATAACTTCTTCTATGGCATCTATCCCTTCCTGATATTATCATTAAAAGAAGAGATAATTAATCAGCCGATGAAACAAAATTTTAGTACTCAATACTCTCGCAGATGCAAAAAGAGAAAATTTACCTGAACTGTAAAGTGTAACTCGTGGTGGCGAGTTCCTAGATAGTCAGCGACTTCTTTACCAGCTTTAAGATCCGGGGATCCCTGAAAAGAAAACAGAGGTAAATAAGAAATTTTGATGAGCGTAGAAAGCTATAGGTGAAAACATTTTGAGTAATCGGGTAAGCCTTCAAGACCTTCAAACCAATACAAAATGTGTGCAATTTTGAACCCCACTGACGAGCAGCTTCTGATTTTTCCAAATGGCGCAAAGTCACTGAAGCAACAAGGGATGAGTCTAATCCTCCAGAGAGAAGGACACCAAAAGGCACATCGGTCATTAGTCTCTTTATAACAGCCTGCAAGTCAACGATAGGATCACACAACTCATACTTCGAAAACCTCATCAGCAATTATCAAAGAAAGTATGCACCTTGAGCCACTATACAAACAATATAAATGGGAAATTGACATTTAAGACCTTGAGGAGGATAAAGCTCAAGAATTTACCTTCTCAAAAGTATTGCGCACTGCTAAAGGATCATATGGGGTTGAAGGAACCAACTCAGAGAACCACGGGGGGTTGTACCACCTCCTAAGTCCGCCTACAAGAAATGTTTGTTCCATGATACACAGCAAAAATGCCACAAAAATCCACATAAAAGATGGAAACTGTAACTACAACCAAATTAACAAATTTTGAACTCTGTGAGTGTGTCCAAAGCGATACGGTAAGCCAAGAAACATCATGAATTTACTATAAAATAGATGTGATTTGATATGAGATGCAAACCTTGTTTACTCGAATAGATGTGGCCTGGGGGGAAAGACATAAACTGTTCACAATCATCACTAAGTGCTTTCATCTCAGAAGCAAACCAGACAGAACCTGTGGAAGATTATTTACCAAAGAGTAAACCAGTAATCAATATAAAGGGTTACAAACAAAACAAAAAACAAATACTCTTAATCCCTTGAGGTGAATTTCGTAGAGAAATGTGAACACACCATCGAGACCCCACCCGATGTAGAGTGGGGTGATACCAATGGCATCCCTTGCAGCAATAAAACTTTTGTCCCGAGTATCAAGAAGGACAAATGCAAACATGCCATCCAACATGTCGACAAATTCCTCTCCATGTTCTTCGTACTGCAATTATATTAAGAAATAATAAATCAAACCGATAAAACAGAAGGTGAACACAAGAACTTTTCAACTACCATTAGGTAACAAAGATCTAGGTGACCTCCTTGCACTTGCATTGACATAAAAATGCAGAAAACACACAACATCTATCTAGGGAAAGCCCTGAAGTCATAAACACCTCGCAAATAATGGTACTTACAAGATGGGCAATCACTTCACAATCACTCCCAGTACGGAACTGGTGAGACTTGAGATTTTCACGCAACGCCTTGTGGTTGTATATCTCCCCATTGACCTGAAAGCAAGTACAGCGTCCAAAAACAAACAAAAACCCTTAATCATGTAAATCCTCATAAAGTTAGAGGTTCGAATCATGATAATTTTGTAATGTATGTGATCATTTGAGAAGGAGATGTGCATTCGCAATTCCTCAGTTCCTCCAAGGAGTTGAGATTAGGAAACAAGTCAATGTACCGTGACAACGATGGTCTTGTCTTCGTTGTAGAGCGGCTGGTCTCCAGAAGTGGGGTCAACGATGGCCAAACGCTCATGAGCCAAGTAACAATCTTCATAACAATGGAGGCCGCTCCAGTCAGGACCTCTATGCCTCAATCTACATAACAATTCAACAGATTATACCAATACATTTATTTCATATTCCCCACAAGATAGAAATCGAGTAAAAGCTCTTCATTTAACAAAACCAACTCATTTAACCCAGAAAGTTGGAAGCTTTTCTCTTCGAAAACAATACCCAATAACCTTTACAACATTGCGCAGCCAAAACCAAAACCAAAGAGATCGAAAAACAAAGAATCGAAGGGGACACAATAAACGGGAAGATTTGAGACAAAACCTGCGAGAGAGTTCGATGATACGGGAACGTTTGGCTTGGGAGTTATCGACGCAACCTAGAACAGCAAGAATCCCACACATGGTGATGGTGGCGGCAATAAGAACACAACGGCTTCTGAGAAATGGATGCTGAAAAACTAAAAAGATGAACTTTACAAGGTGGGTTTTAATCAGGGCCGTTGATTCTGACAATTACATAAATATATTTTGTTTTTCCAAAGAGAGAAGATTCCGATTTTACTTTACCCTAATTGTGCCTTTGACTAGTTGATTTCAACAAAATATTCTATTTCCAATGGCTGAGTTATTTTCACGAGATTCACCAGATTCTGGAGAGGAAAGAGGTAATTATTTGACGTGTAGTTAACATGCCACAGACAATTATGAAATAAATATAATTGAGTATAGTCTCAAACGACGTCGTTTGCCTTAATGTATAAATGATTTGGTTTTCTTTTTAGATATGGTATGTCGGAAACACTGCGAATACGTAATTGGGCTTATGACATGGACATTCTTCGCCTGAAGCTGGTTCTTGGTCCCGTGAAACTTCGTCTTCGTGGCCTCTCTCTTGTTTCATCGTCTTCGCGTTTTATCTGGAATGATTTCTTCATCTTTTGCCAACGCAATCCCCAGTTCTGTGTGCTCTTCTGTTTGCTACTTAGCTTTTCGTACTCTTGCTGAAGCTCATTGTAATCGTTCTGAAGCTCTGCCATCTTCTTCTTAACATTTTCCAATTCTTCCTTTAGTGTCTTCATTTCATTATCTCTAGATATTCGTTTATCCTCATCACGACCTTCAGGATTTTCTTCCTTGGTCTCCGGTTGCTTGTCTTGCATCATCATCATCCTCATCTTCACTTGTTCCGAGAAAAGCACCTGAGTATTGATCTTGTTTATGATGGAATCTCAGTCGCTTATATTATTATTATTCTTTTGACTTCAAGAAGGGCTTATTTATGGAATAAAAAAGATTCTATTATCGCATATACCTGGACGATGGTTCTCAGAGGCAACCGATCATTTTTTGCAGCGTGTAGGCACGCATCAAGGGATAGTTTCTCACAGTTCATTGTTTTGCACAGTCTTCTTCTATGGTGCTCTGATAGTGAAGGATGAGTCTGAAAGAAGGACTAAATAATTAGCCGTGGAAGTTTTTTTTTTTTTTTAGGTTTGGAGATGAAATGAAACCACAAGAAGAAACCTTGAGAAACATATCAATTGCTCTATAGAGGCCGTCATGGCATTTCCAAGCACTTTCCGGCAACGCTTCTGCTAGAACCTGAAACTTGGTGATGGGCAGACATGGATCTTTTGCAATCTCGGCTAGGTAATTGTCCAAGAGCTTTGTTATGCTTGGCTTTCCTGTGACCTGTTGCTGTTGTTGCTGCTGCTCATGCATCAAGAAATACTCGAGAATCCTGTGAACCACATCCACATTGTATATTGTGTACACCTCACGTGAGCTGCGCATGTCAACAAACGTACGTTTCTTAATTAGTTCCGAGTATTTAATATCAAAGTTTAGAGAGTAGATTTGTCTCACCTGGCTCCTTTCTGTTGATCTTCATTTTTGAAGTTAGGAATCAGGAGGTCACATACATTAGCATCTTCCAATGCCATACCGACCCGCTTCTCTAGATCAGATATTAAAGCTGGTGATGCAGAATAAACAATCGCGGTTTTCAGCAACCTTAACAGAAAATGGCATGATACTGCTCCGGATTGTGGAGGAAGCACGCTTACTAAGCTTTCTATGATTCCCTTTTGTTCTTGACATCCTATATTGTCCACACTAAACTGCAACTCATTCTTTCCTAACCCGTAACCTCTTATTCCTTCCACATCCTCATTGATTAGCGGCAGCCAGTTCTCTGCGTACTTGATGATGATTTTGCCTATAATCTCTGGTTTTGCCCGTCTTGCTTTCACAGTTGTTATAACCCTCATGAAGTGATCAATTTGAAGTGTGGCTATATCATTGTATAAACACCTTCCGTTGCTATCTACAACATCTTCCGGTATGTTATCATCATTGCAGGCTTTCCAAGCAAGCAAGTCACAGCATCTCCTTACAACTTGGAGGTTTTCAGCCCATGGAGATAAGCTTGCACATGATCTCAGAACAGTGAGTGTATCTCTCCATGAGGCAAGTACCACAAAAGTGATGAAAGCATCTGTCTTGGAGATTAAATTCCCGTCTTCAAATTCTTCAGTCATGTACAAGTATTCTGACGCACATCTCAGTGGGGCTACGTTGAGAGGATTCAAGTCCAGCGGGAGACCGTAGCAAAACTTCAGAATGGTCTCAAAGGTTTCTGCTCCACCTGGGAAGTTTTCCAGCTTGAGATGATATCCGTTGTCAGAAGCTGAAGGTTGTAGCTCAATATTGCTTATGTAACCACATTTGGAGATCAAAGGAAACTGTTGAAGACAAAGAAATAAGGCAAAACGTTTTCTAGAGAATTGTAATCACTAGACGTATATACACTGTCAAGCTAACACATGTTTCTGTCGAAACAAAAAAAGAAGAAGCTAACACATGTTTCTTTACTCTACCTTGTGTGCTTGGAAGGTAATATCGTCGACTTGAATAGACAGATCAGTAGGGATTTGAGACTTGACATACCTGCAGAGAGACATACATTATCCCATTAGCTAGCTACCTAAACTCTCTAACTGATTCTTGATATGTTATGTTATAATCAAAACTGTATACATACCAGGAACGGTCTTTCTTCTCGAAGGTGTTGGCTAATGTAACAACTCTGTTTGGAACTACAATGCTTTTGTTACAGATTTGATCAGCATTAGTATCATCTCCAGAGCTCTTCATTCCCTCTTTTCTGTTTTTTTTGGGGTGCAAAACAGAGAAAATAAGGTAAGCTGAAACTAGAGGTGTGGTGATTATTTGGCGGATAGAGATGAAATATAAATGAATCAGAGTGGTGGGGACAAATATGAGAGTAAATGTGAAAAGATAGTATGTGGCTCTTAATTGAGAGAAGCAGTTGTGTTGTAGCTTTCGCTGTGGAATATTTGGACTGTGCCTGATGGTTTTCAGGACAGAATGTTTGTCATTAAATAGGAGATATCTGTCTATGTCATTACCAGATCCACTGGTCTGCTTAATCTCGATCATATAGGTGGTGACTGGTGTGGAATTTCGATTTAATAGTCTTCATTGACGTTTTTTTTTATTTTTCTAATAAACTTAGACGTTTCTTTTGCCAACAAATCAAATTGACTGCATTTTTTTGTTACCTTTTACCATGAATACTGTTGTAATTCTGTAGATATAAAAAATATGATCCCCATATAGTTATTGCACGCAGAAAGAAAGAGAAATTTGTACAGAAAACTCTGATATTTGAACAAATTTTTTTTTTCATCTCATAATTTTATTAAACATAGGCTGCAACTGGTTGCACTTTTAGAGGAAAAAAATTAGAAGAAAAATAGATTCGTCTCAAGTTTTACCAGTTAGGTTGAAAATGAAAAATAAAATTTTCAACTCATTCCCCGTTAATTAGATGAACAAATAAGAGAAATATAAGGAAAATTTTCTCCACTAATAAGAAGAGTAACAAGTTGAAAAGTATTCCTCTATATTTTTTCCACTAATTTTTATTCATTTTTTTACTTTGGAAGACAACCAGTTGCAACCATAGCAGAAACTAGAAACCAGAGTGAAATACAAGGATGGAATACATGGGTGAGATATGATGTTTAATCGATAGAAACACGTACTCCGATAAACAAAAACCTGATACAACAAAGAAAAAAAAACTCCATTAACAAAACCGACGAGTTCATAGAACTTCCGGCGACTAAAGCCCAAATTCCTTTGATAAAAACAACATTACTTTGATAAGTTTTATTTTAATATAAAGAGAATTTAGGAAAAATATATTCTTTTAATTTGGTAACTAGCAAAAAAATCAGTGTAAAGATTTGGGTATTTTTATTATTCTTTATATCAGTTTTTTGTTTTTTTTTTTCACTCTAAAAGTTAATTTTAGTGGTTTGCGGTTACTTTTGCGTCTAGCCATATAATAATAAACTCATCAAACCTCGCCTTCGATTCTCCAATCTGTACCTGAAAAACTCAGATCTCTACCTCGAGAAATGGCGTCTGTGTCACCTTTAGCCAAGTACAAGCTTGTATTCCTCGGAGATCAATCCGTTGGCAAGACCAGCATCATCACTCGTTTCATGTACGACAAATTCGATACCACTTATCAGGTTTGAATATCCATCCAATCGATCGATTTCTGTTGCGATCTACAGCTTTTTGTTTGTTTCAATTGTCTGTTCAATCAGAATACTAATCTGCGTGATCATTTTGCTCTTGTTATTGTGTGGAAGATTTGGATCAGATTCATAAGGATTTGGTTAATATGCCCTGAAATTTGCTGATTGTTTACTTTTGTCTTGCTGTGTGTAATGTAATGTAATTATTCGTTGTCGGAAAAATTTGCAGGCTACGATTGGGATTGATTTTTTGTCAAAAACAATGTACCTTGAGGATAGGACTCTTCGTCTGCAACTATGGTAAATCATCTTCTGCTATTCCTTTTTCAGTTCCTTGCACACGTATTTAGAGGGTAAAACTCAAAGATGAATCCTCTCCAAACGCAAGTCATGCTTTTTACGTTCATAATTATCAAAGAAATTTTGCTTAAGGTTGCATAGTATCTGTCTGGTGTTTGATATGTGCGTTTCAATAAGCGTCGACTTTATAATGCACAGGGATACTGCCGGGCAGGAGAGATTTCGAAGTCTGATACCAAGTTATATCAGAGATTCTTCTGTTGCTGTAATTGTCTATGATGTTGCAAGTAAGGCTTCTGTGTGAACTTCTCAGATTTACCATCAGAGTTTCTTTTGTGTACAGTCTACACAGGATTGACGCCTTTATATATACATCCCTTCTTTGAAGAATCATAGATAGACGAAAAAGACTTATAATTCTCACAGATTTTGCAAGAATGGTATGTAAAGTCTCATGTTTTTGATTTTGTTTTCGTTTTTTTCAATGTACAGATAGGCAGTCCTTCTTGAACACCTCCAAGTGGATTGAGGATGTTCGTACAGAGAGAGGTAGCGATGTCATAATTGTTCTGGTGGGTAACAAAACAGATCTCGTTGACAAGAGGTAAGAAACACTTGACTTAGTAACATCAAATCCAATGACACAAGCAAGAAGACATGAATGAATAAGTTACATGGAGACTTTTGTCATTTAGCTATCAACTTGACATTTCCATTTGACAGGCAAGTGTCGATAGAGGAAGGGGATAACAAAGCTCGTGATTTTGGAGTAATATTCATAGAGACGAGTGCAAAAGCAGGATTTAACATCAAGGTGAGAAGCAACTATATATCCTCAGGACTGTTTAACGATCTTGAGATTTCTTTGAATAACTTTTTGTGTGTTTTCTTTTGGTATTTTGGAAACTTGTAGCCACTATTCCGCAAGATTTCAGCTGCATTACCAGGAATGGAGTCACTTTCTTCAACGAAACAAGATGATATGGTTGATGTGAACCTAAAGCCATCGACCAATTCGTCTCAAGCGGAGCAACAACGAGGTGGCTGCTCGTGTTAATTAAATTTAAATATATACTTAAACTGCAACAGAGTAGGAAGAATTAAAAAGAAGAGATTCATAACTTGATGGAATAAACAAATTCTGGTATAAGGAGAGATTTTTTTTACTTGGAAACTCTAGTATTCTTTGGGTTGATTTGTATTCAATATAGAGTTGTGTAATAATGACGCATGACAGCTTAAGCAGAAGAATGGCAATGTTTTGCTCTGTTCTGATTGCTCATTTTCTTACAGCATACACTGTCAATCTCTATCTCGACATTATCAGACAGGAACAAAGTCTGAAAAAGAGATTCAATATCTCATTAATTAATCTTTTTATTACTAGAGTGTTAGGATATTAGACAAAAGACGGGAGCAACAAATCTTTAGAGCTCTTTACTGTTGCCATCCGTATTGCTGGTTTCTACTACCACCCATTGGGTTCTGACCTCTTCCAGAGCCACCATACTGACCACCTTGTGTGTAGTTAGGTGGTCCAACCCCGTATGCACCACCACTAGGCCCTCTAGGACCGGCTACATAAGGAGCTCCCCGTCCTTGTGGAGGATATGATCCGCTGCTGTAACCTCCTCGGCTCTGATTATAACCCCCGCTCTGATTTCCGCTAGGAGGGTACCGGTTTGGACCAGGTGGACCAGGTGGCTTCCCATAGAAGTGGTGGCTGGGTCCAGCAGGTACTTGTGGCGGTGCGTTGTTAGTGGGATGGTTTGGACCGGCAGACCAATGCGGAGCAGCATGAGATTGGCTACCGTGTTGTAATGGAGGCAAGCGAGAGTGCTGCTGCTGTGGATGCTGTAGTTTCTGTCTTTTTGCTGCTTCCTCGTTTTGACGCTGCTCTTGCCGTTTTTTCTTTGTCTGGAACTCATGCGATGATTCATATGTAGGTAGACTGTATATATGAAACATTGTTTTAGTCAGAAGAATGATGATGCATAAACACAAAGTTACGAGAAAATCAGAAAATGCTAATACCTCTTTGGGTCACATGGCAACGGATCAGTCCAAAAGTACTCGGCATCAAGAGCATCCTTTGCTGATATTCTCTACACCAGGACAACACGAACAAAATAACTTATATGTCAAGAACAGGTTTAAATGGTGTTTACAACGTCCTGACTTGAAGACACGATAAGAGGCAAAGTTTTTTTGTATTTTCCCGCAGTTTGCATATATTTTCGTAAGTATCTGCCAATAAGGATAAAAATCTCTAATACCTGTGATGGGTCAAGAACCAACATTTTCTCCAGTAATTCAAGAGCATGGCGATCAAACCTGTGGCAGAAGAGAAGAAAAGCCAAATGAAATCTTCTGATCAAAGTACTTGCTTAAAAGTGAAGCTATGTATTGGTTTACGTTACTTACTTTCTGAAGAACTCTCTGACGCGTCTCTTCAAAGGCCTTGCGGGCTTGAAATTGTTATACCAAGGCATCTTGGAAACCCCAGGCCAAATATTTTCATCAGGTGATCCACAAAGCTCAAAAATCTTGTTCAATTGTTCATGCTGAAACAATGTAGGAGACAGAGAATATCATTCTGAGATTATCAAAAACAGGTACACTTAACTGCGTCTATACTGTATTATTGAACCCCAAAACCCAGATCAAACTTGTACACATACTATATAGGCATAGAATCTAATCAGACTCTATGGTTACAGAATAAAAGTGACTATATATCTAAACCATGGCTAGTTATTTAATACAATGCAACCAGGAGACCAGATAGATCTTTATACTATTATTGGCATCAACGCACACTGTACTAGCATCTGACATGTTCAAAAGAACTGAGCTATCAGCAAAGATGAAACCCTGACCTCATTTTTCCCAGGCAAGATTGGTTTTGCATGCAAAAGTTCAGCAAATATGCAGCCAACCGACCACATGTCAATAGCTGGGCCATATTTTGTGGCCCCGAGTAGTAATTCAGGGGGCCTGCCGCAATACGGGTAAGTCAGCAAAGTAACAATAACCGATACATTACCATAATGCAGAGATATCGAGGCTATCTGTGTATCTATTATGTAAACTAAAAAATGATGATTTGTAGGCATACCTATACCATAATGTGATGACACGATTTGTTAGATTTGCAGTATGATCATGAGAAAAGGATCTTGCAAGCCCAAAATCTGCCAGCTTTAGATTCCCCTCATTGTCAATAAGGAGATTTGAGCCTGCATCAAGATCTATGTTAATAGGCAAAGTAAAGGTGATAACCGTACCTCAATAATGTATTTGGGAAAGTCACCTTTTATATCACGGTGAAGAACTTGATTCACATGACAATAGTGAAGCCCAGTGAGCAGTTGCTTCATGTAACACTTTTACATGGATTGAATGTTAGAGAAAGTAAAAAGAAATAAGTATGCAAAGGTTTATAGCAAACTATCTAGCTGTGCAATACCTTGATCTGAGGAACAGTAAATACCAGTCCAGGACGATCAGCGAGTCCAGTCAAATCATGATCCATGTACTCAAAAACCATGTAGATGCCTCCCTTGTATTTATTGTTATCTATAATTTTGTACAAAGTCGCAAACTTTTTAGGCAAGCAAACACAAATTATAATTATCTATTGGCTAATTAATCTACAGAAGTTGAATTAATTTCCACCAACCTGGCTTTCCTTGGTCATCCCTGTCCCGACCTTTTAAGAAATGCATGAGGCACAAAAACTTAGAGCTCTTCAATAGAAATTGCTAAACTAATTTCAGTGTGTTGCTTATACAAACAAACCTGGTGAAGTGACAATCTCTTTCAGATGAATGACATTTTCATGATCCAGCTTCTTCAGGATTTTGATTTCCCTGATAGCTGTTATAGGAAACTGCATCATACCAATTGTTGTGACAATGAGTTACAATTCATTCCTATGGGAAACATAAACTTGCATCTGTGCTAAGTTAACTGTGAACATGATAAACTCATCATGGTGGGTATAATAAAGATAAAGAAACAAATACCCCTTCTCTTTCATTGTCCATACGGATCTTTTTCAGAGCCACGATTTCACCAGTTTTGATCTCTTTAGCCATGTAAACTTGACTGCAACAGCAAAACAACAACAATAAACATCCTAACGCACAAGAGCTGAATCCTAGACGTAAAAGAGGAAGAAATTGAGAAGTAGACCCGTAAGTTCCTTCGCCGATTTGTTCGAGCTTCTCGAAGCAATCAACGCTGCGAGATCCCCAGACCGGAGGAGGTTCCTCGAGGTTTAGCTGCCCGAAAGCTGCGAGAGCCATCGTCGTTCCCAGCGACTGACTCCGATGATCTTTTTCCTTTTTCTCTCGAAAAGTTTCTACTCCGATGATCAAATTTCGCCTCCTCCAATCTCGATCGCTTCCCCCCGTAGGTTTCTAACTTTCTACTGTTTTTTTAGCGTTTTCGTATCCGGTTTAATTGTTGTTCGGTTTGAACCGGTTTAACCTTTGCACCTTTATTACAACAACACTTGCGATCTGTTTTTTTAAAAAAGAGTAGTGGGTCCCACTGGAACCAGATATGGTATGGATTTGGCTATAAATAAAATAATTTTAAAATATGTACAAAAATATTTGAATAATGTAGTTCGATTGTGACGACAAAAAAAGACCATTGGAATTGTAAACCAATGGATTGTTGTTGTTTTCGAATTTGAAAGAGTAATCAATCAATCAATCAATCAATCGAATTTGAATAATGTAGTTCGATCAGTATTATTACATTAGTGAGAAAACAATTAAAACCCTAATTTCTCATCGGAAAAAGACTTGTTCGCAATGATAACGAATCTTAGAGTATCTCCATTGGAGAATTTTAGAGCATCTCGGCACAGAATCATATGCAAAAAGAAAAAAAAATGAAAAATCGAGTTTAAGCGGTGAACCGCTCTTTAGCTAAGGAGCTCATTCATACGATCTCTTCAGCGACGTGGCGCAAGAAGAGTGGTCCCGTTTTTTTTTTCCTTTTTGTCGAGACACTCTGGTTGAGACAGAGGTTTTCTCACACTTAACATTTCTTTTGGTCTCGCGACCAATTTCTTTTGTAAACGAGAGCTAGGGTTTGGCGACTTGCTTTGCGTGTGAATGATTTTGGGTTTTTCTTGAATCGATTCTGTTTTCGTCTTCTGTTTGAGATTCCGATACATAAACGAAGATCGTCTTCTATTATTGTATGTCTTAAAATTCATGTAATCAACTATTATTGTATGTTTAAAATTATAATTACAATAAATAAAAAACTCAAATCAATGTTTACAAAAAATATTATTTTTTAATTTTTATGAACTCCTTAGGAAGTTCACTAACGAAGAAGCAAAAAAATATAAGGTTCTTCACTATTCATTAAAAATAAAAAACTATTAAAAATTTTGTTATGAACCCCAAAAAGGGTTCCTTAATGGAGATGCTGTTAATTGGGAGTGTCGACGTGTCGTAAAATACTACAACTACACACACAAAAAGAAATATTACAATTTGTTTTAGAAAAGTATTTGCCTACATCTGATTTCGAAAACATTCATACAAATGATTTCATAATTCTTTTTAAAATTTTGTGTTCTTGAAAATAGCCAAAAAAACAAAAACAAACCTTGGAGGCATGTACATTTTTAGTTTAATGCTTTTTTTTTTTGAATACTGATGCAAATTACGAGAACTATTACAAAGATAATTCTACAACGGACAACGCTATCCGTTTCACAAGGATCCACGATCACGATGAATGGCTCCACTTGCATCACACTGAAGATTTCCTTATAAGTTTACCTCTATTAATCTGAAAAAATTGTATCCTCTGGGAATCGAACACCAGACCTCCTGATGTAGAAGCATTAATGAACCCTTTGGTCAATCACTAGATCAAGCGGTTTCCACGAAAATGAAAACAATTTTACTTTAATGCTTAAGATTTTAAAAAAAAAATTTGAGAAGAATCCAAATAAGGCGGGAAAATTAAGAAATGATATTAGGTTTTTCCAGCAATGGCTGTCTCTGTGACAAGAAAGTCCGAATTGATGGAACAGAGAACTCGTACAGTATTTGCGTCCTTAGCACGCCATTTGAACGAAGAAAATGGGGGAAATATGGTGCGAAAAAACCCTAGATCTCATTTGCTGCTCCTGACGGGGAGAGGATTCACAATTTCCCATTTTCACCCGAGTCCCGAACTCAGATCATCTCTTCGATAGTCTCAGCTCCGATCATGACTGTAATTTTGGAAAAATAAAAAAATTTGCGGGTGAGTGTGTTGTGTATGAGGTAAACTCTATTTTTTGGGTTTTTGCGATTTTTAGGAACATGTTTCTCTATACATGAGGCTTTCCCTATGTTTCTTCTTATGGACATGTTTTATTTATCCCCTCTAAATCCATGATTAAGCTATAATATCTGGTATTGGAGATCGAATTGAGTGATAGGAAAAGATTAGATAGTTTCCTTAAACTTTCTATCAACTTGATTGTTCAAGTCTTGATTCTGTTCAAATTTGTTGAAAGATATATCTTCACTTGTTATATATAGGCCTTTCCTTCTTCGTCTTACTTACTATGACAGATGAAAGTTTGAATATGAACCGAGGATTAAATAATCTTTAAGACTAATAAGCAATGCTCTCATCCATTCCACTATCTATCTATAGAAGATCTTGACTTGCAGATTTGGTTCGTTTTACACAATATTGGGGTTGAGATATATGATCCTCTACTAACTGACATTTTTGCCTGATGATGCAGCTTTCGAGCTAATCAAAATATTCCTCTTCCAAGCCACTCTCTTGTGTGGATGACAACCTAGTGCCTAGTGGAGTTGTTCTACCATCTCCTACTATTCTGCTGATTTCAGTCATATTTTATTCTTGAGTTTCTTAATTCCATAATAAGTCTTTCAAGGGTTTGGTCTGCCATTTGGGACTTATATGTCCAACACATATAACTTTCTGCACCATAAATGATACCATAATAAGTCTTATTTAAGTCTACATTGGCAAATGATAAGCCTCTGACTCTGTTACCATGTTTCAGCTTCAAGCCGTAGGAGTTTGCGATCAAAGAGAAGGTCGCTACAGTTCAATATACAGGTATCTCATCTTTTTGTTTTGCCAGCAAAACTGCAGGATGCTAAGTTGTAGTATTCAGATGTCTTGTTGTTGCGGAGTGCTGCTTGTTAATAACTGTGTTCTACATGTTTGCTGGGTCATGCATGTACAAAGAGAGTTCTACAGATTTTCCATGAACCTAAGTTGCAATAGTTCAGGTGTCTTGTTTGTTGCTGCTTGTTATAATAACTTCACATGTTTTGCTGGGTCGTGTACAAAGAAAGTTTTCTAGATTTTCCATGATCCTGTTGTGAGAATAACGTCTAGACAGTTGGAATAGCAATGATCTAGTCCATGTTGATTTACCTAATATAGTTTAACTGATCGGTTAAGTCAAAGATATTCTGAAAGATCTATCTGCCCACAATATATTATATAGGGGAAATCGTCAAAATTATAGACTTTTATGCATAATTTATTGATTGTTATTTTCCTTTAAAATATCTTAATAAGTTGGGGTTGTCATCTGTAATCTATGTGCTGTTCACATCCATCAGTCTATGGTTTACTCACAGATTCTAATCCTGCAAATCTCAAATTGACCACGTCCTCAACTTTCCAGCGTAGCATCAATCTTTTTTGTTTTGTTTTGTATTATTATATAGTTTTGTGAGAACTCCTGTGTGTTTTCTGAAAAAGATAGGGACAAATTTGAAGCTCTAAGGGATAGGTCAGTGTTTCCTTAATGTTAAGTGCTACCAATTTGGAATAAGTACAAAAGGCTTAGGACAAAGAGCAGATCTAAAGGCGACTTATATATGAGATTTGCTCATGGATAGCTTTATTTTCTTTATTGGAAGACCTGACTAATTACCAACCCCAACCATGTGTTTTAGAGTTCTGCACAGCTTTTTATGATGCTTTTGTCAAGATTATTCTATTATGTATACTATTCTTACGTATATATTCATGCAGAGATCTTCGTACTTTTTGGGTCAGGCCATGTGGCTTACTTTTTCATGCAAAAAGCTTCCCCAGTCCTTTTTTGTTTTGTCTTTAAACTCTTATACTTTCGTGAAAAGATCAAACACTTTAGCCTATTTGCTTTAGATACCACCTTCTTAAAAGCAACAATGTTGTTTCTGCAGGGTCTTTCAGAATTTCTTATTGTCTTCTGCTTGATGCTTGCTGGTGAGGGATACAATGAACTCGAAGAACATGGCGATCGACTCACTTAGGTTCTGAGGTTCGTAGATGCTTCTTCCCATTTCTTCGTATAATCACTGGTATACTCATTCAGTACAATCTTTCATGAAGCAAATGTGGTTGCTCCAAACACAGACAAACTTACTATGTTAAAAGAATGGGTTCAAAATTTTATGGTTTTGAGCTATGTTGATTGGTGGTTTAAAGGGACTGTCTAGGGAATATCATATTTTCAAGCACATCATTCATGAAAAAGATGACACAAATCTACCTTTCCACCTTTATCACATGACTGGTAAAGTTAATTAACTTTTTCAGCTGTGCCTTTTTGTCCCCCATTTGTCAAGGTGAAAGCTGGACTTTTTATACTTACTTTGTAGTTGTACTGACTTCATCTCCTTTTCATAGAAAAGCTCAAATTTCAAAAAAGGTGTTTTATATGTTCAAGTTGTCTAGATGTTAGTGAATTTTTGTGTGAAAACAATAATTAAAGATATACATGAATTGTTTTAAACCATAATTAGTATATGCTGAAGGTGGACCTTTGAAAACCCCTATAAAAAGCAATTTTAGTGAGAAGGCAATACTTCTTAAACTCAATCAGGAACCGAGTTGAGAAAGGCACTACAAATCCTTTTTGGATGGTAAATACTTTTTTCTAGTTCTACCTAGCTATCTATTATAGATGGAGCAAAGATGATGCTTATTTACTATTATGTGGAGTGGTTGGTTTATTATTAGTATATAGATAATTTTTATCTTTTCATTTACCAATGTGATGATAAATGTGTATATGTATAGAATACCCAATAAAACACATAGCTGGCTTGCTTTATGAGTTTTTATGATGCCTAATTTCCTATTAGTTTGATAGCTACTGCTTCTTGCCTCTGAGCTCATGGGCTTTCTATATGGTGATTTCAGTTTGGGCTTTGTTAATTTGGGTTTAACAATTAAATCTGAGGTTAAGCAATCCTAAACATGCATGCTTTTAAGTAGTATATATAGTTCTCTTTTACCACTTGCAGTGAGCTCAAGATAAAGTGTCTGATGAATCTATTTTCCATGGCAGGTATATATAATCACAGAAAGCAAAAATATATGAATACCTTAACGGGGGGCTGGAGACACATATAAGAACTCTTGAAAAGAAATGGAAAAGAGATGTAATCCTTTTGAAATTCCTGGTAAAACAAAATTCTGAACTTCATATGGTATATTTTTCAAAGGCACAACTTATTCTTGAGAAATTAGAGAAACTTATTCAACAATGACATCGTGAAATCATATCTTTTTTTGGGGTCATTTTTTCGTTGATGTTCTGAATCTGGTAGATTGTTTAATTTATGATGATTTTGAATTCTGCGTTCCCTATTGCTTCATCTAGATGTTGTTTGACAAACTACTGGTTACATGCATCTTCAAATTCGTAACTACAAGTACGAGCTAGATTGCATATCTTGTCCTCGAGTAATTTTGTTCGTAGGCATTAAATATGCATGCCTCTTTAGTTTTCTTCTCTTTGCATTTAGAGAAAACTTTACTCAAATTCCTCTTCATCTGTTTTTCCTTGTTGCTGTGGATATATATATCTTGCTAAATGATAGAGATTGCATCCAAAGTATATACATTTTTAGAGCTCTTGGATGGCATATTCTTCCATTGTTAGCCTCCATGTCTTTCACTGTCTCTAAACCGATGTCCACGACAAAAGAAGTTCAGCCACCTAAAATGACATTTAGTGTTTGATAGTTAACAAAAACAACACTTAATAAGAGCACACAGTTTAGTTCATATAATATAAAATTATTTAATGGTAGACATTCTCTTGTTCTTCCTTTTTATTTGCTATATATGTTCTCGAGGTTTCTTGTGGCGATGCTATTTCTACCAGATGCTCCAGCAATGTTGGGCGTAACGGTTGAGAAAAGTATGTGCTAATTTAGTATTCTATATAAATGAAGAGTAAGCAAGAAGATTTTGAATTCTTGTTTCTCTTTTTCTGGATTTGAATATTATATAGAATTTTAAAGATAAATGCCTTTTAGACCACTATCATATAAAACTAATCCTTTCTATACGTAACCACGATTAATTTGAAATAGGAATTACCAAATAGTATCTCCTGGCCCCATTCCATGTATTCCAATAAGGTTGCTACAATGTGAACAGTTGAAAAAGAGAGGATGTTGAAGAGTATACGTTTGCATGCGTGTGATATTACACGTGTGTCTCATTTTCACTCGTTGGAATCTCTTTCAGGAACCTCATTGATATCCAAAACACGAGCATCTTGGTTTCCTCTGACTTGTGTAAGTTTCAAGAGTTTAGTATTACTACTCACCTTAATTATTTGTCTTACCTTATATATATATCGATTTTTAGAAGTTGGTTGAAAAATGCTCATCAGTACGTATAGGTTGATTAAAGGTGTATTCCTGTAAATGAGCTCCTGTCATGCTTTTCAAAATTACATACAATAGGTACAGTGCTAAATATGAATAGAAAGTCGGAGGTTTTAGACGCGTTGGTTAGAAACTTAGGAGAAGAAGCAATATCAGTTGTTTAGCTGACATTTACAACCAATAAGTTTTTTTTTATTAGAGGAAAAGAACGGTTTAAGTGACATGATCACATATTTCATAATTAATACTTTTGTAAGAACCTAGTGCCTTCCTTAATTCTTTAGTATTTTCTCTACCTGCTTCCTCGACTCGAGACTGTGGTCCACTCTGCGAGGAACCCTAATTCAACAAGCAATTCTCATTATTCCTCTTTCCACAAATTTAATTAATACTTTTGTACAACTTCCCTGTTTTTTTCTTCTTAAACCTGGCCTTTTTTTTAAATTCGTAGACTTATTTTTCCTAGGTATGATGATATATAATGCTTAGGATACATGATCCTGGAATTATCTAGATTGGATACGATGAAATGAAACCATACACATTAACATCCGGATGCTTCCCTGGAGTTTCATTGTATAATGAGATTAATATGATCATTTTCATAAATGATATGGCTCTATAATCTCTACATGAAAATATTACAAATATATATAGTTACTTACATGCTGGTCTATATGCTGAGGAAAGTTGTCTTTGTTTGGGTTATCTAGGCAATGTTAATTTGTCAAGCCTCATGCGTATTCGTATGTGTTTATACTTGCGGTGAAGGTATATGACAACATGCAAATCCATACAGAAGATGCTCAGAGTATCAGATTTCATTTTCACCTACAGTTACTATGCATGACACTAAAATATCTTCTAGAAACTGACAGATTTGATGCCCTCATTAGGTAAAACATCTTCTTGTTTGATTTTTCTATATATATATTTCTTAAATTGATTTTGGTTCTTGATATTATGTCTTTCAGTTTGGAACTTTGCACGAAATCTGTGATGTTCATTTATATAGAAGACACAGAAGAAAAAGACAAGATATGCCATTGGTTGCAATACTGAGGCGGAGGGAGAAAGTCTTTTAGGTTTCAAAGATGGTGGAGATTTAGATCATTTTCTGCACCCACCTCTCCCCTAACCAGCTCCTCCCTAATGGTCAAAATCTGTCACATCAAGCCTGTCACCATCATCGCTAGTAAGTTTTTCTTCTGATAATACCAAAACTTACCTCCATATATGTCTGTCCATTATTACTATATATTGCTGTCTGAATTTTCATCAATTGGATTCTCATTGAATGGTGTTAGAATATGATATATATGGTTAGCAATGGTGACGTTTTCCAGTGTTACAATTAATTTTCCCTAAAACTTAATTTCCATGCTGCTGTCCTTATTAGCAGCATATTCATCTGTGAAAACAATATATATTTTGCTTTGTTACAAATAGTATTGATTGCCACAAAATGATACGAAACATATGCTGATAAGTTTTCTTGTAATTATGATATGCTTTTCTTCCTAGAAAAAGCATTTTAGGGGTTGGAAATCTCTGTAAGTATTACCTAAATTTTGCTATATCAGGACTATCTCATGATGTGTCAAACAAGAAATTACACTGTCATATTCAGAGACAATAGCTCTTAGGGTTCATTGCTTGAATTTTGTTTGGTTGGTTGATCTTAGCTTTTTAATTGATATGAAGAAAATACAATAACAATATACTACGTATATATGAAATATTAAATATACAAATTAATAAGCCATGGAAATGGATGATGCGAGGAAACCTATTTTGCGTGCTAGAGGAGATGTCTCTTTAGCCACCCTTTTGTTGCCATGTGTTGTTGGCGCTGACTTCTATTTCAAATCCTTTCTCTTTTTATTTGTCTGCAATGATTAAAAAAATATAACTAACAGTTTCTTCCTCCTGTCTAATTCCCTTTATTGGCGGAGAAGATCTTTTATGGATTTCATGAGAAAGATGATGATGAGACCTTCTTGCTTTAGTTGATCTGTGTATTTTTTTTGTGTGTGGAATCTTTCAGTAGCAGTAGCTAGCAGGAACCTCAAATAACCTAAATGATCGTCTCAATTATGGAAAATGAGATCTGTACACTTGGAATTTTGGACTGTGATGAGACCAAGCAATAACTATATATTCTCTCCTTGACAAATGCAGGATTTGGTACTAGGGCATAGTGATGGCTACTGATGAACTGCTTCCCAATTAAAGACAAATAATAGATCAATTGGTATGTCCATTGGAGACGGCTGTTCCCGAGATGATACTGATTTTGCTTTGAGACAAGAAGAAGAAATGATTTTCTCACACTCGTAAGGTGAGAGAATAAAAGAAAGAAAAATGGAATTGAAAGGTGAAAATGACATGGTTGTTTTGGTACGCGAATAGGAAAGAAGCACGTGGTGAATGGACATGGTGAAGAGAAAAGGGTGCTAGCTAGGTTTAATATAAATAGAAGAAATAAGAAGCAGTTAGTGGTTGTGAAGGAAGGAGGCAAGCAACCAAATCTCAGAGAAATTAATAACTACAAGAGAACATGGGAAGATCTCCTTGCAGTGATGACTCTGGTCTCAAGAAAGGTCCTTGGACGCCTGAAGAAGATGAGAAACTTGTCAACTATGTCCAAAAACATGGCCATAGTAGCTGGAGAGCTCTTCCCAAGCTTGCTGGTATATAAATATTGCTTTATGTTTTTTTTTTTTTTAATATCTTGTTAAAAGCTTATTTATAAGTTTTATGAGTCTTCGTCTCTCTGTGCAGGTCTTAACAGGTGTGGGAAGAGTTGCAGGCTAAGATGGACGAACTACTTGAGACCTGACATCAAGCGAGGGAAATTCTCTCCGGACGAGGAACAGACTATCTTGAACCTTCATGCAGTTCTTGGAAACAAGTAATTATGATTCTTTTGATTTTAGAGTCAACGGTTTTTGTGTACCAAATTCTCTTATAATGATTGCTTATATATGATGATGATGTTATAAGGTGGTCAACGATTGCAAACCACTTACCGGGGAGAACAGACAACGAGATCAAGAATCTCTGGAACACCCATTTGAAGAAAAAGCTGATTCATATGGGTTTTGACCCAATGACTCATCGCCCAAGAACCGATATCTTCTCCAGCTTATCTCAGCTCATGTCTCTATCATCTAACCTGAGAGGTTTTGTTGATCTGCAGCAACAGTTTCCAATTGATCAAGAGCAGACTATACTGAAACTCCAAACCGAGATGGCCAAACTCCAATTGTTCCAATACCTCCTTCAACCACCTTCCATGAATAACATCAACCCTAATGACTTTGACACTCTCAGTCTCCTTAACTCTATCGCCTCCTTCAAAGAAACCTCTAGTGCCACCAGCAACAATCTCGACCTCGGTTTCCTCGGTTCCTATCTTCAGGACTTCAACAACTTACCATCCCTGAAAACCCTAAATTTCAACATCGGACCATCACCTGTTTTCCCCCAAAATCCTGATGACAATCACTTCAAGTTCTTGAGTCAAAGAGAAAACAACCTACCCATTTCTCCAATATGGCTCTCTGATCCTTCGAGCTCAAATCAGAGTTTGTTACCTTCTCTTGATCCGTCTTCTGCTGTGAGTGATGATCTGATTAGAAGCCAATACGTTATTGAAGATGTCAATAGCAATCTCACCTCTTCAAGCTGTCAAGAATCAGGAGCTTCAGCTTCAGCTGCATGGCCTGATCATCTATTGGATGACTCCATATTTTCCGACATTCCTTAGCCTTCTTTGTCTTTCCAGGTATGTTTGATGAACTCAAAATCGAATTTAATTACTCTTGGGAGTACTGCTTGTTGGAGAATTTATTTGCATATTTATCTATATATATTGTAGACACATGATATATGTGTGCTCATGTTGTAGAATGTACATAACTCATATGCGTGTTATCATGTGTTCTTTAGCATATGTTTGTACCCATCGCCGAGTTTTTATATATAGAGATGATTTTTGTAAAGTGGATCACACTTGTAGTTGTCATTAGGGTTTTTAATAATTATTTGGATCTTTTGTTTTACATTTTCCTGTTTACAACACTCGAATCATGTATGAATATATATCTTATAGCACTTTTTGTGTATTTTTTTTTTTTACTAAAGTAATAATTAAGCAGAGATCGATCACACAAATTGAAGATACAGTATATAGAGTTAAGATGTTACATGTGAAGAACAGGTGGATTTACATGTCGAGCTGTCAAAACTAAAGGCAACACTATATAGAGTTTAAATGTTGATTTGTTTCATTATCATTGATGAAGTTATATATTCATGATCTTTATTTGTTTATCTTTGGTTTGCCAAGAACAAATAATGGAAGAACTGAAGAAGCACGTGATCGGCTGGCTAACGATAATATAAAAATGCCAAGTAGATAGTATTTAATAACAATTAAAAATATATATTTGTGATGTCAGATAAAGGGATATGATCTCGTTAGGTTAAAGAATAATTCACTCATTGAGTCTTTTGCCTTCTTGGGCAAAGATCGAGTGCCCGAAAAATCAGGGTTATGTATACTTCATCCGTATCCAAATGGATAATGTATGTTATTCTCCATTTTCTTTTGTCAACTTGTTTTTTTTCGTACTTAATCTCAATATTTTGGATATTATAATCTATTTTTGTTTTTATTCATCGACAGACCCACATTTTACGAAAACAAAATAAAAAAAAAAGTTTAGACCCACACATGTTATCGAAAAAAATAAACAAATTTTGATCATGCCAAAAAAATAGAAAAAAATGGATATTGCATCTAATTTACTTTAAAAGTAATTGAAATATGTTTATTTTTGTTAAATATTTAAATTTGTTTATATTTTTTTGGTAGTAACATTAAAATAAAATAAAAATTAATAACCAATTATTAAACATATGTCAGAAAAGGAAAACATTGCATTTTGTGAAAAAACGCTTTTTTAAGATATTATAAATTTTAGGACAAAATGATAGATAACAGGTAGGTCCCATAAACTACCAAAAATATATTGCATGCATCAACGCAAAAATAGAAGAAATGAAGGGAAAATTGTACGTGCTTGATTGCTTCGCTTCTTGTTCTCTGATTCTCTCTCTCTCTTCGGTGTTTTCATCTTATACGGTCTCAGCTCAACCAAATACGGATCCCGCAAACTTAGTGAGTAATACCAATATTTATCATTTTGCTCCAAGTATAATTAAAATAGTTACTAGTGGCTTATTTTTTTTTTTTTTAATATTGAACAAATTATGAGAACTACTACAAAGACAATTCTTCAACGTATAACGTTATCCGCTCCACAACGATCCGTGATCACGATGAACGGTTCCACTTGCATCACACTGAAGATTTCCTTATAAGCTTCCCTCCATTAATCTGCAGAAATTGTATCATCTGATAATCGAAATCCGGATCTCCTAATGTATAAGCATTAATGAACTTTTTGGTCAACCACTGGACTAAGTGGCTTCCACAGTTTCTAAAGCTTATTAATTTTGAGAAATTATATTCGATTTAGAACACCTAGAAGTATTTGAGTATCTAAGTAGACATAATTGCATGTATTGTCACTTTAATTTAACTTTCATTAGTATTTTGACATCTTTTTAAAGTGTTAAAAATATTTGTTACTTTTTTTAGTGAAAAGTTGATTTTACCCATTTTATTTTTACATTGTGTACTATTCATTATCGTACACGCATGGCCGGATCTGGGCAAAACCCAATGAAACATTTGTCTTGGCCCTCATTTTTAACAGGCCCCCATAGAATATATCAATAATTTTTTTTTATAAAACAAAAAAACAAAACCTTTGATCACCTTTCCTTTTAAAAAAAAAAAATCATGCTTCCATTTTTTTTTTTAAAAGACCACTCTTCCCTTTTTTATTTTTCCCGACTCTTACATTTGAATTTTTTTTTTGTGTGAAATGAATTAGTGGCTCCCATTTTTGTTTTTTTTTCAAGCTCTCAAATTTTCAGATCCGGCCCTGCGTACACGTCTTACTGTACAGAGATAAATTTGAATTGAACATTAAAAAAAGTGTTATTTTTTACTACATTTTTAAAAAATAACAAAAAACTAATAAATATTCAAAAAAGTGATAATTCTTGCAAAGTCTCCATTTAAATATAGTTGTAGACGTTTTAAGTTTCCAACGAAACTAGAAAGAAAACAGGAAAATAAGTTATATAGTAGAAAGTAGAGTAATACCTGCACTATTAATGTTTTGTTTTCTAAAAGTACCAAAACTTTTTTTGACAGATTCTTTTGAAAATTAACATTCACGTGTAGTCTTTTTGAAAAACACTCTGAAGAATAAGGTAGCGTACATGTAAATTGTAATTGCCAATTTTGCTAATAGTTCGATGTGCTTTGAATGTAAAATTTTATAGAAGAAACAGGAAAAAAAAGATTCACATTCACAAGGTATTAAAATAGTATCTCCCAGTAAGTCGCCAAAGTAGTCAAAGGACCAACGAAAACAAAGGTGAAGGTGTAAATCATCTCCCATTTCGAACGCATATTTTGCTACCAGCATATATTTTTTTCTAATGTTCCGATTTTTCTTCCACCAAATTTATTAATTAATCATTTATCACCCTGATGTAAGTACAAGTTTAAACAACTTTATTTAAAAACATCATGTAGAAACTTAAAAAGTACGTAATAAAAACTAGAGAAATACTCTAAAATAGCACAAAACTAACTTTTTATTTTAAATATAGCACAATACTAAATTTAAAATTCCGAAAATAGCATAAATAATTATGTAAAAATACATGTTTATCCAAAATAAAATAAAAACATTATATTTGGGTTTACTATTTTATATTTAGGGTTTGGTTTTTCCCCATTAGAAAATGATTTTGGGTCATTTTAATATTAAATTTGTGCTATTATTGTAATTTTTAACTAGTTGTGCTAAGTTTGGAACAAAAGTTTTAAAGTGTGTTATTTTGGATAATTGCCCAAAAAACTTATCTCGATGGTTTGTTTGCTTTTTGCTATCTATATATGTTTAGTTTTTTTAAAGTGCAAAACCTTTATCAATTTTTTTTTTATTAACTACAAATGTAAACGTTAAACGCAAGCTAACAAAAATGTTTTATTCATGTAACGCATGCATATAATTAGAGTTTGAAACCTTCCAAACTTACAAAATCAAGGTTTTTCCTCACGCATTCAAGGATAAATGCACAGTATTGAAACTTATTGTTTCCTACTTCTCAAGTTGTTCAATGTTATAAGTCTACTTTTTCCCTTTACACGGTCACTAGCAGTTATTATCATAATTCAATTCTTATAATATTATCATTAGAATCAAGAAGTCGATTTTCATGATACTTTTGGATTCCTATAAACAAAATTATTCAATATTTCGTTGGCAAATCTCTAGTGGCATTTTGCACGACTTCACGGGAAGTCAACGAGAAAAGTCAAAATAAAACTCTGTTCAAAGAAGGTAACACAATCAAACATTAGGGCCATTAATTATCTTTCACAGGATTCAAGTCAAAGATAGCTCATGAAACAAAACATGTATACAACTTGATTTTACTTCTTAGCCGAAAGACCAAAAAAAACCTTTACAGTAAAACGAAGATTTGATGTTTGGTCATCTTCCACCTGATAATTCAATGGCGTCTTGGTTATGCATAGAATCTTCACCCCAATCAAACCTCCTCTGCAACCGCTCGAACTCATGGCGTCTCGTGACTTCCACGTTTTGCCACTCTTCCCATCTCTCCGCAAGCCCTTCTCCTTCTAACATCCGTACAACTTCCGACATCACTGGTCGGTCTTCCGGCGAGCCTTGTGTACAAAGCAAAGCCACTTGTATCATCATCTCTACTTCTTCTTTTATATAATCACCATCCAAATTCTTATCTACAATTGCTCCCAATCTCTTCTCTCTTTCCAGTTTCTTCACCTGTCCACACCAACAAAAAAACCCAAAAGATTATGGTAAATAAAGCTTGAGAGAAGCCATTTATAAGGTGATTTGATTATACATACGTGGTCAAGCAACAAGACATCATCTTCTTCCTCCAAACGCGAAAAGTCTATCGCACGTTGTCCTGTAACGAGCTCAAGAAGCATAATTCCATACCCAAAAACATCTGTTCTCTCTGATGATCTCCCTGTTGATAGATATTCTGGTGCAATGTGACCCATTGTTCCTCTAACTTGAGTTGTCACATTAGTCCTTCTAACATCTACTAACTTGGCTAAACCGAAATCACCAACCACTGCTTCAAAATCTTCATCTAGTAGCACGTTCGCTGCTTTCACGTCACGATGTATAATCTTCGGGTTGCAGTGTTCATGAAGATACTCAAAACCACGCGCTGCTCCTAAGGCAATCCGTTTCCTGGTCTCCCAATCCAGAACCGGGTCGCCCGCTTTAATCTCTCTGAGACGATGTGCAAGACTCAGATTCTGCATGAAGGGATAAACCAAAAGGCGTTCCGTTTGAGTGGTGCAGAAACCGATAAGGCGCAGTAGATTCCTATGAACAGCTACACTTATCATCTCGACTTCCCTCTGGAAAGCAGCATCTCCACCAGGACTTTCGAAATCCGTCAATCTCTTCACAGCAACTTTGGTGTTATCAGGAAGTACTCCTTTGTAAACTTTCCCAAAGCCTCCTTGACCGAGCACATTCTTTTCACTGAAGTTATCTGTAGCCAATTGGAGCTCTCTCCATGCAAATCTTTTCAACTGCCCAAATGCAATTCTCCTGTCCACTTCACCTGAAAGATAGATTAAGTTTGAAGGTTTCAGCCTCTTTAATTCTCAAATGGGCATACCAATTCATCATAACATATCAGAAAATCAAATACGAGAAAAAAAGGTTTCCTTTGGGTATATAACAGACCTGCAACATCCACGAACACGTCACGTTTATATCCTTTATGCCTATCCTTGCAGAACAAAAACAACAAGATTCCAAAGAGAATAACTGTAACTCCGGCAACAACTCCAGCAATAATGCCAGTTTTTGGATTTCTTGAATCACCTATCACCACAGATTAAATGTTATCAGAGCAGAACTAAGATTCTTTCATACTTTTGAATCGGTTGAAAATAAAGTAATGGAGTTACCTGAGTGAGCGACCGCAGATACACAAGGGTGAGGTTGACCACCACCACAATTCAAGTTGTTTGCCGTGAAACTATAGTCGATAAAACCATATCATATTACAGCTAAATGAAATGAAGAAATATCAGATTAACCTAAAGTAGTCGAACTTACTTGTATTTCGGGATCTCAAATAGACTTTGAGGAATCTGGCCACTGAGATTATTGGAATCAAGCAGACTGTAAAACGTAGTTTTCAAACAATGTGATTAAGACAAGGAAATACTTCAAAAAAGATGGGAAGCATAAACACAGAGAACAAAGTAACTTACAGATTTATCAGGTTTGGAAGACCTGTGAGTGACTCCGGGATAGTCCCATTGAGTTTGTTCCTACTCAAGGTCCTGCTTGGCCAATAACCGGTGTATAACAAGACATAATCCTTTTCTGTGTCTTAAATGTTTAAAAACATGTGCAAGATTTAAAAGCATCGGGAGGCAAAACTACTTACAAGAACTGAAGTTTCTTGAGATTACCAAGAGTGGATGGTATAAGACCACTTAGCTGATTGTCCTCCAAATCTAAACTGGTCAAGCTAGTCAGATTTCCAAAGTCTAGTGGTATTCCACCCGTGATTCCATTCCCCTTCAACGTACTATGTATAGAAACAAAGTGCTCAGAACAAAAAATATGTTGTAGGATCTCAGACAGAAAGAAACTTTACCCAAGAGCACTTACAGAGTCTTGAGAGTTTCAAGGATTCCTATTCTTGAAGATAAGGTTCCCGAGAAGTTCATGTCTGACAAGGTACTGCGATTACAAATGCCATGAATGTAGTAAACAACAACAACAAAAACTCGTTTGGAAACAACAGTTACTAGTTGAGAGATATCATTAACTTACAGAGAAGTGACAAAGTTTTTGTCATCACAAATAACTAGGGACCAAGTGCAAGGATTCACTTGATTCTGGTTCCAGTCCCTTAGCTGATTGGGCAATGCACGTAACGATATCCTCAACGCAAATAGCGCATCCCCTGAAATGTGGAAAACCAAAGAGTAACCATACACGTCAGTTACCACCCCAAGATCTAAATTCTTACATTATACATAAACAGCTTAGTAAAAATGACCAAAAAGAGAAGCAAGAAATGGCATCACCTTGAGCATCTGGTGACACAAATGACAATAAACAGGCAAATACCAACACAGTTAAAGCCATAGCCATCTTCTGGGAGCTGAACATCTCATCTCATGATCTCATCTCAGAAACTGGGCTTGTTTCATCTTCAAGAAACGTTTAACAACATCAGAAACAAAATCTTTTTCTTACTTTTAATGGATCTGACGCATAGTCAGAGACTTTCTAAATTCAACCGAAATAGCTCAAAATAGCTAAAATTAAGAGCTTCTGGTATACAGAATAATAAGGATAGATTCCGTTATCGAAACGAAGAGTCAAAGGGGGGATACTAGCTAGAACACGAACCTGCTCAGTTTCCCACAACGATTAGTGACCAATTTTCTCAAACTCCCATGAACAAGTCAGATTTAGGCAACGGCAAAAGGAAAGAACCTCGTACCGGAGAAGAAAATCCCAAACAAAAAAGAGAGGAAAAGAACAATTCGATGCTCGAAAGATTCACTCAGGGGAAAAGAACCAAGAGAACAAAACAGAAAAAAGCTTTGTCTACTTTTCTTCTGTAGTCTTTGTTTGGCAAATCGCAATTATCACTCTCGCTAATGGCGATGTCTGAAGAAAAATCTCCACGAACTGCTTTTTCTTCGTGCAACTTGTAATAATTTAATTAAACTTTCATAATGATGTTTAGGAGTGTGATTATATATATGTAATTGTACGTGTATATGACTAATTTCTATAATATTATTTAAGAATATATTTTTGAAAATAAATTTTATTTTGTAAATTATTACATGAAATGTCATTATAAATAACAAAAAATAATTGAAATAGTAATCAATTCATATATATTCAAAAAAAATATATATTCAAAATCTTGCTATATTTTTCACTATAATATATTACATTTTATTTGAATATATATCAAAACAAAATTTGAATAATTTTTTACTAATTTTATAAAAAGTTAGACACAAATATTTTAATTCATTGCAAAACGGATTAAATGAACAAATTATTACAAAATGACAATTTTATTTATAATCATTAGACGTCTCCGTGTCTTTTGTTTATATTATACATCAAGAAGAAGTAAACCTATATATATGTAGTTCCAAAATCATGTTCACCCACCAACAAATAAAACAAACATTTTTCCAGTTTTAATTCAAATAAAAACGGGTTTGTTTTTTGTTATAAATTGAACCAAACAAACAGACTCCACATATGTCATTAACGTCGGAATTAAGAAATCATTAAAAAACGTAACGCATGTGAACTTTATCCAACTATATAGTATATAATAACGTCGTAACCCCATCTATTCTCAATCAATCAAGATTCAAGAAACAAGAACCAACAAACAAACAAAAAATCGTCGATCGAGACTCATGGAGAGAAAACAACACTTTGTGTTAGTTCACAACGCTTATCATGGAGCCTGGATCTGGTACAAGCTCAAACCCCTCCTTGAAGCCGCCGGCCACCGCGTCACTGCCGTCGAACTAGCCGCCTCCGGGATCGACCCACGACCAATCCAGGCCGTTGAGTCATTCGACGAATACTCCCAACCGTTGATCGAAACCATCGAAGCTCTCCCAGAGAATGAACAGGTGATTCTCGTTGGATCCAGCTTCGGAGGCATCAACATTGCTCTCGCCGCCGATAAATTCCCGGCGAAAATTAAGGCTCTTGTGTTCGTCAACGCCTTCTTGCCCGACACAAAGAAGATTTATTAAAGAAAGAAAAGTTTAGTGAGGAAGGGTATGGTTCAGTGCGACGAGTGTACGTAATGGGAAGTGAAGACAAAGCCATTCCGCGCGATTTCATTCGTTGGATGATTGATAATTTCAAAGTCTCAAAAGTGTACGAGATCGACGGTGGAGATCACATGCTGATGCTCTCCAAACCCCAACAACTCTTTGACTCTCTCTCTGCTGTCGCCGCCGATTATCAGTAATAAACTAAACTCCGTTTAACACATCCTTAGTTTATGGGCTTTTTATTAATAACACAGATTGAAGTTTATTATCCTTTTGATTTTATTTTTTCTTTCCTAAAGCAAATTTATAAACATGAAGCAGGATCGTGATGTGGACAAACAAAAATCAACGTAGACAATGCACATAGTTATTTATTTTTTGTTTCATAATTAACAGTAACAAAAGAAGGCACATAGTTAATAACCTTATTATTTTGAAGCTATAAAAAATAAAAATAAAAATAAAAGTGATGTTAATAATTGTACGAAGAAGCCTTACTCAGTACAGAAGAAGATTCACGAGAAGAGACTCAAACAGTGACGTGTAGGACATCGAGGCAGGTGAGACAAAATTGATTAATCAATTTTAATTTTGACAGTGTGTTGTTCCATTCAAATCAAATCTAATTATTCATTATTTTCCAAAATTAAATTAGAAACAAAACGTGAAGTAATTGGTTAATTATACTATCGTTTATAGCTCAAAAGGATTTGATTTGTCAGTAGAGAAAACTAAAAGCTGATGAAAATAAATTGTGAACATGCAAACGTTAAGGAATCAAGAAGACAGAAATTTAATTTAATGAATGCAAAAAAAAAAGTGTTGAAAGAAATGAATGACGCAAGTAAGCTACAGCTTTCTTTAGAACTTTTGATCAATTTACAAATTGAGCCGTACATTTACAAAGAATGCAAAGAACACCTCTGCTCTCAAAAATACAAAATCAATTGGAAAAGATGGAAGCAGAGAGGATATGGTTTTAAGGGTTATAAAAGTGGCCATTGCAGTGGCATTTCCATCCCATGGGTTTGTAATTAGAGTACTGATCGAGGACGGAGGTTAGAGACGAAGGAGGCCGGACGAATCCGCCGGAGAACGGGTCAACTCGGGTAAATCGGGAGCGACTCGGGAGAGTGGGAACTTGAGTGGGCATGCAAGGATGGCAGCCATTGCATCTGTTGTGGCAGCTCGGTGGTCTCGAACCTAATCTCGCTTTATCTTCGACCAAAACCACCTGAATTAACACAAAAAGCAAATAACTTTTAGATTCAGTCAAAATGAAAAGATTTGATTTTGGGGAATTGAGTGAAAGAATTACTTGAGGAGAATTCGGAGGCTGGGCAGGTTGGAGAAAGGATGAGACTTGTGGAGAGAAGAGGAGGAGGAGGAGAAGGAGGAGGGTAGAATTGTAAATAGAAAACATGTTGGTTTTTTGAGCTCAGGAATTATCATACAGGACGAAACTTCATGTGGGTCTATTGAAATCTCAAGACTTTTGAAAGCAAAACAGAGAGATGAAGCTTTTGGATCAGAGGTTTGAAATGAGTGAGATGGAGAAACTTTAAGGTGAGAGAGAGAGAGGAATAAGGGGTAAAATGGTAAATTGAAAGGAAGGTGAAAGGAACAAGACAGAGTGGGGGAGACAGAATAGGAGGATACATATCAGAGGAGAGACTCAGAAACTAGCCTTCTTTCTATGTGTCACTTCACTCTTCTCTTCTCTTCTTTTCATTTCCTTTTTTTTTCTTCTTTTAATCTCCTTTTGCATTATTAGTTTTGAGTTTTGACCAAATTTTTACATCTCATAATCTTGGAACAAAACATGCTCTCTTAATTTATTTGATTCATTGACCATGACTTCACATTTCGGTTTCGCTATATCAGTACTAATGAGATTTCATTATCAAATCCTTGTGGTAAAAAATTGGGATATTAGATGAGCATTGTTAACATAGTTTGTTAGTTGTATAAGTCTCTTAACTCTTTTTTTTTATATAATACAAATATCATACTACTAAAGAATGTTAACTCGTTAGTTATGTGTTTTCTTCTATTTTGTTCAATCTCCTTGGTTCAATTCATTGGATCTAAAAAAAAGAAAATAATACTCCCACCGTTTCTTTTTATAAGTAGTTTTGGCTAAAAGCACAAATATTAAGAAATTCATATTTTACTAAAAAATATCATTTAATATATAAATTAAAAATAATTCAGCCAATTATAAAAAAAACTGCAGAATATTATTGGCCACACAGTATTCGATAAAGGTAAAAGTTGTATAGAAACATGAAAACAACTTATATTGTGAAACAAAACAAAATCTCTAAAACTACTTATAAAAGGAAACGGAGGGAGTAATTGCAAGATAGCTTAATGTTCTGCCATCATTATTGAGCCTTCTAAAAGACGCTTTCGATTACAAGAGAAATACTATATAACTGAATTTCTCAATTTTGAGTTCATAAATTCTTTCCTTTTTTTTCAAGTAGAACACAGCATTTGAATTTTAAAACAATGTAAAAATTGTTAGAATAACTACATTTTAATATATTTAACAAAAATATACATTAAATATATAAGTATTAATATTGCATTTGCTGAATTTACATTCGTTTGTGTTGTATCTCCACATCCATTGAATCTCGAGTCAATATGCTAATACCAAGATCTTTAGACTTTCAATTGTTTCATGGTTCCACACTTATTACTAATGCTAGCTTTCCCGATAATCATCTCAATGTAAAAAAAAAAAATAGTCGAATAATATTTTACCGGTAAGTATCTATTTACTGACACATCAAATTGGGGTTTCTTTATCATCAGAAAATAGTAAGCGAATAGGGAAATTGGGGTTCCTTTTACCATCAGAAAATAGTAAGCAAATAGGGAAATTACTGAGTAGCAAATAGTATTAAGAACCACACTTTGACTGAGTTTTGATTTTTCAAACAGAAGGGGAAAGAGGTAAAAAATTTCCAAGATCAATAAATGAAGAAGAAGGAGGAGGATGCCACATTTTTTTATCACTTTGACTGCTTTCATTTAATATTTTCAACAATCTTATGTTATTAAATGTGAGCATCTGTGCCCTTAATATTATATTAGCTATGCGTCTTCTTTTTTTTTTTTTTTTTGAGACATCTATGCGCGTCTCTTTCTGCTGTTTTCCAACAAATTTTCGCACTATCGTTTTCTCCTTCTTTACTATCATTTTTAGAAATTTAGTTTTTTCTGAAATAAATGAAAATTTCCTATTGTTTACATTTTTGGATTAAAAGTACTAAGAAGTAACCACCTAAATGATTACTTTTCACAAATAAGCAAAGTTTTTGTCGACATAATAATTAAAAGGAATAGAATACGGAATGGGTCCATGGACCATTGATGATCCTTAACTACTGCTCATACCAAACTATAAAGGAGAATTTCGTTTACAATTTATGGTGGCATCGACTTTTGTATGGCTTATTAAATATAAAAGTGACTTTGGTGCATCGAATAATACTATCATTTGAAATAAATGTATGAAACAAAACAAGTGAGAAATAAAAGAAGCCAGGAAAAGCTTTTTTTTCTTTTCAGGAAGAACAGGGAATATACCTAAACCTGTGAAATTTGGAACTTTTATTTTTATTTTTAAAATATAATTGAAAAAAAGTGGGAAAATAAACAATACACGAAATAAAGGCTGTGAAACTTACGCGTTCTGTGACTATCTTTTTCCACGTTACCTGATTTGTCGCAATTCTCTCTTTAAAAAAAAATATTCACAATAAACAAATAAATGAAGTCACAAATAAAAAGATCTGCAGAAAGAGAAGACTTTAACAGTAAGACAACGAGATCGCAAAAAAAAAAAAAACTGAAATTATCATCGCATGATCCAATTATAGAGTCAAGGGCTTTTGTCTCCTTTGATAGTTAATACGTAGGTCCCACACTCAGATGTTTGGTCACAAGCTTACGCCTACTCACGTATCGGCCAAGGATACGATGAAAAAAACGTTACATTTCCCAATTCCAATTCCCGGTATACAACCTTAACTAAAAATCCCGGTACGTACCACTTTACCGTTGAGCAGCTCGGTATGCTTCTTCGTCGGAAATAACCGCCGGTATGTTCCATGTTCCCAGCGAATGCCCAGTAACTTTCCCACCTAAACTTTTTTTCTTTTTTTTTCATTAAGTCAACAGAAAGAGAGAAATGGAATTTGGACGATATTGGTACCTTCTTTAGTAGCTTCTTCACATCTTCTTTTGTAATTTGAAGACAAATGTGGATCCAGCGATTTCATTATCTCTTCATACTTCACTTCAGCTTCCCATATCCGCTTCGCCTGTGAAAAAAAACAATGAGCTCTAAAGATATTTTTAGAAGAAACGTTGATTGATTGTCGTGTGTCAACGTTTCTTTACCAGCTCAGTGGGTGCATTCGATGGGCCGAATATCCCCACAAACATTCGTAATACATTGAAATGGTTTTCGAGCACATCGTCCTACAAGATAAACAATATGATCAGTAGAGATCGTGCTGACACGGGAGTTCTTTGAGGGTGTAGCTAACCTCGTAATCGAACCTGCAAAAGTACAATTCCAGAACCACTCAGATTTTGAAAGATTCAAACTTTGTGTGTTGTAGTGGATGGAATTGTTTGTTAAAAGAAAGCGTACAGATCATCAGCTACTTCAACCAGGAACTCTGAAATTGACAAGAGGTCCATATGCAACACATTCACCTTTTTCCACAGTTCCAAAGAAAGAAGACAAGACATGTATCAAATACTATAAGTGGAATTTGTTGGATTGAAGATGATGAGTTCACATCAAAAGACTTACCTCTTCTCCTCTCAACTTGTATAGTAGAAGATTCAACACCCGGTAATCAAAAGACTTCAAATGAATTGCTCTCATCACATCTTCCAGACAGATCTATATAGATATAGATGAAACAGTGAGCAAATTGCATAGCAAAAACAAATTGTTTGACGACAATAACCTGAACCGGTTACCTTTTTTTTGTTTGAAAGAGCATGGCAAAGCTTTCTTTCTAACGCCCAATACTCTTCGCCCGACTTAAACTCTTGCTGTATTCTAACCCACGGAATAGTTAATATCTATTAGTGCTATTGTTTGTTCCTTTGCTGATAAACCAGTGTAAAAACGGAAGTTATCTCAAGGAAATACCTTTGTGTCAAAAGGCCCTCGCGTTCAAGCAGGTCTCCAAGCGGCTTCAATGGATCAGTTTCAAACAGAACTCGTGATTCAGCATTCAATCCACGACTTGAATACTGCATCTCAAAACATTAGTTTGTACACCGATTTGGTGATTCCCATACCCCTAAATATTATCTTACAGTGACTTGGGATCCACAAGCTGATTCACTGACTATCTTCTCATTAAGAGCATCCATCTAACAGAAACAAAACATTTACATTTCTTTGATTCGGGTAACATTGTTGCAGTGTGCACCTTAACTCAACACGGAAAATCTTAGACATGAGGGAAAAAAACCAGAAATTCACGCAATTATTACCTGATATATGTAACTCTCTGTGAATGAAAGCACGGGTAAATATCTAAATACTGACTGCGGTTCGTTAATATCCAAGCCGTGGAACATGAAATAAGACCTGGACTGCAACATGATATAGACAATTACTAAGACAACAGATTCAAAAATCATGAGAGAGAGAGAGAGAACTTGCAGAACTCGGAAAAGAAGTTTGTTCTTCCTTTATTTTCCTGCTTCATTACAACCCGATCTCCCGTTAACTATTAACTAACTCAACCAGCCAAGACAGAAAATAGCAATGCGTTGTATGAGGAAAGACTTACGAAATCCTCAAGTGTAGAGTTTGCTCTTTTCATTGCATCAAGTCCGACCATTGCCACGACTTGTTGGTGTTTCTGTGACGTGTAAGAATCAACATTGTCCAAGACACTCCTCTTCACATAACTCTTCTGGGACTCTGCTACATGGAAAATGAACAATGAAACGCAGTTATATACACTATAAAAAAGACTCAGAATTTGAGGCAGCAAAACCGAAATCGCAGAGAATCTACAGGTGTTGAGGACATCATCATCGCAATAGAACTACTAGTTTTAAAATCAATCAGCCAAATACATTTTCGAACTGAGACTGAAATATAGTAACTACAAAAGGGATTCAAAGCAGAGCAGAACCTGAACTTGTGTCTACTGGTTTCGCTTCTTTGTCTCGCTGAAGTGGCATCGATATCTCCTCGAGGAAAGGTCCAGATATCTACACAATGAAACCAAAAAAAAAAACACTTTGAAAAAGGGAGGATCTAGATTTCAGGGAAAAAACAGTGAAGGACAAAATCTAGTTTGCTTACTTTCGGTAAGAAATCGGAGACTAGGCCGAGTTTCGAATCAATATCGAGGTCGCCGCAGGGTTGTACCTTGGAAAGAAGAATGAAAATCAGAATTTTCCCAGTAATTCGAAACCCTAAAACTTTTGTAGTTTACCAGGAAAAGGACGAGATTGGAAAGGAAGCGAGATGAGGCTGGATCGGAAGATGAAGAAGAAAGTAAACCGTGAGAGGTAATGGCTGATACAACACTCTGAAGCTTCTCCAATCGCCTTAGCTCTTCCATCGAAATGAGAAACCTCTACAGATTTGTCACGAAAACGATTCCGACTCTTGAATTCCAATTTTTAATTCCAATTTTTAATTAAAACAAAAACATTTTGTTTAGAGAGACAATATGGATGTGAAAACACTCGTCAAGTTCAAGTCTGTATCGAGGCAATGGAATTCTGAAACTTTGAAGCTCTGAGAATGTTGTTGGTCATCAGTTTCTGTTCAGATCCCTACTCCTTGGGAGGACACGCTTTACGACGTTTGCAATACTAGCTGTCACGGTCTGATATGCCTCTACGATCTTCTCTCTGAACTGCCGAGTACTTGGGAGATGTTTGAACGCCCATACCCTTCTTCTCCTGGATTCGGTAAAGACAAAATCAGTGGCACATACAAGCCGGTTTGGTTCCGCTGAGTTTTGCCTAAACGACAAGGCTAGGCTACTACTTGTCAAGTTTTTGATTTTGCAACGAGGTACCTTGTCCCCTCATCTGATTCTTCACACCCAAGCTCATGTGTATTTAGATGGCTCACTTCATTGGTTCCCTGCCTCCTCCCGAACCATGGTTTTGTCTTTCGATCTTCACACCGAAACTTTCCAAGTCATATCTAAACTCTCTGCATACGCTGTCTGTTATTTCCCGAGTTTAATCTCTATTTTGTAAAACACTTGCCCAAACATTCTACTCATTTGGTTCTACTAAATCTTTGATATTTATTTCGATTGCATGCTTAGATGCTTGTTAAGTAACATTTATATGGAGTTGTTTCTCGGTAAACCCTTTTCTCTATTTTCTGATGAAGAAACCACTCAATCCTCTTATCTAGTTTCCTACTATTGGGTTTATGTGCCTTGGTCATGGAGGACTCCTGTCCTGGGTTTTATTCACTAGCCAGCTTTTGATTAAAATAAGATATAAACTGATAAATAATATCGATCAAAACATGTAATCATAACTCAAAATACCCAACCTTATAATCTCATCCGTACATGATAGACTCAAATAACAAGTTTAGGTGCAAGAAAAGCAAAGTTCAAATAAAGCCCGAAATGGAGAGACCTCTATTCTCTAGGCATCAATCATCTCTCTCTCTCATAGTTATCCTTCTTCTGGTAACGGTTTCTATTGGTAAGGCATGTACCGCATAGGCCTTCTGAACCTAGGAGCCTTCCTGCAAGAGGCATTGTTGTCTAAGATGAAGAAAAGAAAGCCATATATGATCATTGATGGTAGAGTTGCGGAGTTTAAGCCTTACCCGTACCCATATGGAGAATAAAAATACGGAGGCACAAAAGGTCTGCGAAAGCGGTAACCTACTGAAGGGTTGAAACCCCCAGGACGGTACTGTTTCATTCCAGGAACGTTGGTTCGCTTAGGCAAGACCTGAAATGAGGGAAAAAAAATGAAAAAGGAAGAGAAAATTAAGATCAATGAAGTGTCCATTTCCTGGTCAGAATTTGTCTTAGTAAGAGGAGATACCTTCAGTTGACGGCCATGTAACTCTGTTTCATTCAGTTGTAGAGCTTCTTGCACGGCTTCGACTTCAACAAACTCTACATAAGCAAACCCCTTTGGTTGTCCGAACTTGTCCATCAGAATGGTAACCCGGTTGACTGTTCCGCATGTTTGGAAATGCAGTTGCACTTCTTCAGGCGTACAAGCATAATCAACCTAGAGGGTGAAAAATGTGGTTTTAGTATAACACATAAGCATTTAGATTGCAGCAAAAACCATAACTCACTGAGCACATAACAGATAAATAAGTTAACCAGTGCAATAAGGGAAGCCGAGTGATAAACTAGTGTGTTCCAAAACAATCTTTATGTCAAACATTAGACCCTAAAATGTGTAAAGAACATAAAAGTTATGAGATTCTTGATTTTAAGAGCGTGAGGCAAAATACATGATAACAGGCCAGCATCAAATTGCAGCCTCTCACGAAATCCACAAAACAACCAAACCTGTATGAGCTCCAAGTATCCTCTCTGCAGACATTAGCTTTGGGTCTCGACTGAAAGCATCCAGCAATCTTGATTCAGCTTTTCAAAGGCCATCTCCTCAGGGATTACAAAAAACCTTGCTTCCTACTCCCACCCAACTCACTCAGAGTCTATTTTTTTCCACTCAATGAGTCCCATTTTTTTTGTAATTTCTCAAACTCATGCAATCTTTTTCTCTACATTTTCTGCTTTAACTTTTTTTTTTTCAATCTTCTTTTTTCTTTCTTACCTTTTTTCTGTTTTTTTTTTTTTACTATCACAACATTTTTTTTTTAACTTTTATAATCAAATTCCACAACAAGACTTTCCAACACTACCACAAGGAAATTATCTAGACAGCCACAAAACCTAGTTGACAAGCCAGAGCTACTAAGAACTTCAGCAATGAGAAGTGAGAACAACCCTGCGATTATATAGGACAGAGTCAAACTATGATAAGAGAAGCAACACTCAGCAAACTTCAGGTATAAATATCCAATAAACTAACCAGAGTACCACTGTACCAGACCAGAACAATAATCATACTTAAGAACATTAAATTTAGAGAAACCATCTTGATACTGATTTTAGCGGTAATCTTAAGAGATAAAAGACAAGGCTAAGACAAATTGAGAGGTAGGGATTCTAAATTGAAAGCAGTTCTTTTCTCAAAGGAGCTAGTTATATTAACAAAATAGTCAGCCTAGGTTAGTCCACACTAAGATCAGTAAGCGATAAAAGCTATGGTATTAAACAGAACGGTTAAATGAAACAATGATTCAAGGAAAAAAGGGAGCAGAGAAACCATGAAGTAGAAAGCAAGCTTTCTTACATTGCCAACATAAACCGATCGAGCATCCACCTCCTCCTTCACTGCTTGATTTGCATCCATACTAGCAGGATCTAAAAGATGGGCAAAATTTTGCAAAGAGGAAGCAAAACAGATCGAATAAGAACTTCAATTCTCGAAATACTAAATCCAGACAATTAACGAGTCCCAGGATATCGAATTTAAAAGATAGTCTCGAGAAAACGTATTCAATTTCTCGAAAACAGATGAGCAATGATGAAACGAAATAGGCACATACCTTGAGCTGCTCCCATATCTTTTTCGACCTTTGCTTGCATCTCGCGCAGAGCAGCAGCCTCTTCCTCCATCTCTTTCAATCTCCTTTTCATCTCATCAAGCTCCTGATACCACAAAAAAACGAAACACTAAAATCAAACAGAACTACACGCGCATAATACAAATCAAATCGAGCGAAACAGACCTTAACGGCGTCATCATCGCCGGCAGACATATCGATATCCGGATCGGGAACCTCAATCTCGCCGACTTCAGGGATCTCTCCACCGTAAACCTCGTGCTCTTCGTCCTCCATTTTTTTGTTTCCACTCTTCCTCGCTCGAAAATTAGCGTAAACAACGATTACTGTTTGCTTTTGGTGAATCAAAGCGCTTGGGCACTTTTCTACCGATCCAGATTTTCGATTACTACAACGACGTCGTCTCATTATGGGCCTCAGAAACGAGAATTAAAAGGCCTGACTCTATTGGAGAGTTTCAATGTATACTTTAACTTCGATTCGGCCCTCGTGATTTGTTAGGATTTTACGTTATTAGTAACAGCACAGCACCGAAAAACATGCGTCTGACACATAGAAAACAAGTTTCGAAATGAACGAATCAAAATTCGACACGTAAACACTGTGAAAGAGTACACAGAACTTGACCGCACCTGATCGCTGCATGTAAAGTTCCCCTTCTTCCATCTTTCTACTCGATAGCTCAACACTTGAACCATTGTTGAAAACAGGGGATTTCCGGTGAAGATGGCGAGTGGAGGATACGGAGATTCGTCGCAGAAGATTGACTACGTCTTCAAGCTGGTGTTGGTCGGAGACTCTGGGGTTGGAAAGTCGCAGATACTGTCTCGCTACGCGAGAAACGAATTCAGCTTGGACTCCAAAGCTACAATCGGCGTCGAGTTCCAGACTCGAACAATTGTAATGGACCATAAGAGTGTCAAGGCTCAGATCTGGGACACCGCCGGCCAAGAACGGTAATCTCAAACTCTGTGAAACTTCCTAAAAATTGATTTTCGCTTTTCATTTGCAACAGTTGGATCCGCCGGTTGTTCGAACTAGATCTCATAGATTCGTATCTCCGAGGCTAAGGATATTCAAATTCTAAGTATCCATGTCGATCGACCATTGTGCGAATTGCTTCCGCTCCGAGATTTGAAGTGAAACGGTGTCGTTGCAGGTATAGAGCGGTGACGAGTGCGTATTACAGAGGAGCGGTTGGGGCGATGCTGGTATACGACGTAACTCGGCGTCAAACATTCGACCATATCCCACGGTGGCTAGAGGAACTACGAGGTCATGCTGACAAGAACATTGTGATTATACTCGTCGGGAACAAATCCGATCTTGAAGATCAACGGGCAATCTCGATGGAAGATGCCAAAGAATTCGCAGAGAAAGAAGGTCTTTTCTTCTTGGAGACATCGGCTCTAAACGCAGTCAACGTGGAGACTGCTTTCTCGACTGTTTTGACTGAGATTTTCAACTTTGTGAACAAGAAAAACCTCGTTGCTGGACAGGAACAAGGTAATGCGTCGCTTGCTGGTAAGAAGATCGATATTGTTCAAGGTTCTGCTCAGGTGATTCCAACGAAGAATAGCTTGTGCTGTAACTCTTAGAACCTTGAATCTTTACTTTGTATCCTTATTTCTCACATTGTTTTGTCGGGACTTCTAGACTTCAGATATAAAAACATTTTTAACCAAAGGATAATGAATTTTACATTTTGAGATCAAGAAACATTACCTAAGGATTGCACACCTATATTTATCAAGAAACGGTTTATAAATTCGATCGAAATATAACAAATTACTAGGTTCAAAACTTTGATATAATAAAAGGCTTGAAAGTCAAACACAAAGCAGAAAACCAAAAAAAAAGAACATTCAAAATGTCGCTTTCATGTCTTTGGAGCAACTTAAATACGACCAGAAACAAACTAGAGAGAAAGAAATCTCTTAAATCTTGGATGGAGGAGCTTAAGCAGCAACGGGCTTAGCGGCAGCAGAAGAGAGCCTAGACCTCTTCTTGGCCAAACTTTCACTACGGCGATCACGCTGCTCCTTAAGTCTGGAGGCAAGAAGCTTCTGGTAATCAGCTGCATCAGAGTTAGCCTTGGCGATTCTCTTCTTCTTGTCAGCAATTCTAGCTCTCTTCCTCTGGAGAGTCAGTGGTGTCACAAGCCTCTGGATCTTAGGTGCCTTGCTAACCTTCTTACCTGCACAAGGAACAAAATTAGTGAATCTCAATCATATTAATAGTTTTTCAGCAACTCTCAAGAGAGTCAGTCTGTTGTTTCTTACCCTTTGCGTTTGTGAAGGTGCGGCGGTATGTATTAACATACTTCCTTACATCATCATCCTTTCCAAGGTTGAAAAGCTTGCGGATCTTTGATGCCCTCTTGGGACCTCTCATTCTTGGCTTCTCAGTGTCGGTAAGCCCAGGAAGATCGCTTTCACCCTTCTTCACAATGACCAAGTTAAGGACAGAAAGATCAGGGCTCACAATGCAACCACGGACAGACTTTCTTCTCCTCTCTCCAGTCCTCCTTCCATGTCCTCTGAAGCAAGGAGTACCTACTCACAAAAACCAGATTACATAAATCCAAAGAAATGAAAGGTAAATGACAAAAAGAAACTGACGAAGCTGCACAAGTTGCTAGATTAAGTGGAGTAAAGTACCTCTGTGAAGCAAGAGGCGGACACGGCCAGGAGTCAGAACTCCCTGTTTCATTGGGAAACCTTGCTTGTCACATCCTCCCATGATCTTGAAGACATACCCCTTGAATTCCTACGAACAGATAAAAAAAATACACACAATTTCACTAACCATTTCGAAGAACCATCAGACAAATAAACACAATGAATTACTAGTAAAAATCTCACCTCGCCCAAAGCATCTCCGCTAACTTCCTGAGAGAGCCTCTTGTCGTAAAAAGCACGGCTGCAACATACAGAATTCTATGTTAGACTACATGTTGATCTTGTAGTCGCAATCAGGTTTCAATAATGCAGCAGGTGTAAACAGATTCTGGATGGTAATACAGTAACTATCATAAGTTTCTAGGTTCGCATCCGAAGAATCTTTAAACGTAATTGTTACACTCAATTAGCCAAACGTAATCAAAAGAAGAACTAATCCTAAATCTACAACGAAACACGAATCTATAAGAAAGTTAAGATCTTACAGCTTTTGGTCGTCATCGATCTCGAGCTTCTTCTGGCAACCGGTAGTCGGATTTGCGATGTTGAACTGCGATACAAACAAAAACAAAAATCGAATGAACAAACGAAATAACACAGAGATATACCAGCGGATAATCGAAGAAAACGATGAACTACCTTCATCTTCTACGAAAGACACTGCCACTACAACAGCCTGCGAGAGAAGATCGAATAGATAAAGAGAAGCTCTCGGCGCAAGTCGGCTGGCAAATCTAGGGTTTTCCGCGGAAGGATAAAGGGCCAACTTATAGGAGAGATACAGATAGGTTTTGACTGAAGTGGGCCCAAATGTTTCATAATAATGGGCCTTTAGGCCCAAATACTGGTAGAATAACAATGCTGTCTCTAATCTCTATGGTGCTCTCTCTAATCAGTAGCAGCTCAGATGCTTGACGAACTCGGCGATATGAATGAAATATTATGAGATTAATTACAACAAATTATCTTAAAAAATATTTATTTGTTTTTGGTTTTTTGGTTTTAAGGAGAGACAAAATATGTGATATTTGTATGATGTATATTTTTCTCTAGCTGTTGTTACAAATCTAAGGAAGATGATATTTATTTCAATTGCCTTCTCCTAGGTTAAAAAAATGGTGTATTCTTGTCATTAAGTATCAATTATCGAATTTTTTTTATTCATTATCTTAAACCAATTTCTTTGTGGCCAAAACAGTTGTAATTTTTTTTCCGTTTAATTGTGAATGAAAATTTTAAAATTTGATAATTTTCAACATTCATTCATTTTTTTTTTTAAAAAAAGACCTGATAAAGTACATACATAAGTAGGTTNTTAATTTGATGAAACAAAATCAGAGTACAATATTTTTGTTAGCCCATTTGGCGGATATAAACAATCTGAAAAGAAAAAATCGTTTGGAGGTCCATTACGAGCTAATAAATGTGCTGCTATGTTACCATTACGCTTAACATGCGCATACGAAACTTTAATGAATTTTTCATTCCACAACATTATATCATCCATCAGATTTAGGATTGATAATTCTTGTTGCTGATGATGAACAACTTTTAATAAGACTTTTAATAACAACATTTTTTCTCTTATTTTACTTTTTCAATGTTATTAGTTTCCATTATATAAAACACAATTATTTTTCCCTTTTTGTTATTTTTATTTGGTAGCTTTTATTTTTTTCTCATTTTCAATGTTATTTGTTCCCATAATATAAAACTCATTTTTTTTCCTTTTTTGTTATTTTTTTATTTAAAAAAAAATAACTAACAATTGGAAACTTTATATTATTACTTTGACAAATATCGCGATCTAAATTAACAACGTCACATGTCACGATCTCGTGAATGATTATTATTCTATGTGTCATGCTCACGTTGAGATATTCAGCTTTATATAATAAGATAAGATATTTAATTTATTAATAAAACAAAATAAATGATTACCATCCTTCAACTAACTAAAATTATTTTTTAATTATAAAGATATCAATTATATCTCTAAATTTTCGAATTATTTAATTATTACATTGTGTTTCCAAACTGAGATTTTTAGGAATCGTGTATATCCGCATCATTTTCCATATTTTTAGAGATAAATATTATAAATGAAAAATAGATGATTTTGAATTGAGTTTCCATACAATCTAGATCAAATTTGTCGGATTAAGTAAATAAAGTTAATATAAAAAAGAAGCAAATAATTAAATGTCTAATAAAAAATGCAAATACTAAAAAAAAAACTAGAAAGGAAAAAAAATTAGGTTATGGGAAATTAGAAAGAGAAATATATTATAAATAGATTGTGTTTCTCTGCCTCTCTAAGTATCTCTATCTATCTTTTCAACTTCTGTGTCTCTTTCCTTTCGCTCTCTCAATTGTTAAAGAAGAAAATACAAAAAAGTGGCATCACCCCCATGAGGAGCTCTTTTCCTCCTGCCGACGGTGGAAGATCGGCGACTAATCGTCAGTCGCCGTTTTCTTCCGCTTCCACCAACCGTTTTAACTTTCGCTCTGTGCAGTCTTCTCCGCCACTCAATCACCGACCTACTCAGAAGAACCACCACTGTCAGTACCCTAACTCCTATTCCCCGCCAAATTACAGGCGCGATCGGGCTCCGGCGACGGGAATCTCTTCTTCAGGTTCGCGTATTAGGCCGAATTTCATCGTTCAGCTTGTTCACCCGAGAATTACCGCCGCTAACGGCTACGCCAAGCCGTCTTTTTCGGAAAATATCAGAAGCATCGCTTCGCTCTGCGAAATCCCGGAGGAATCCGTCCATGTTCCCCAATCCGGCTGTATCGCCGGAAGTTTCAGTTTTTGTCAGTGGGTCGACGCGCTCTCTGCCGTCGTAGCTCTCTGGGATTATCGCCTCCAAGGGAAACATGATTTCGTTCCCGAGCTGATTCCCAATGTTATCGTCCCGTCCGACATGGACGAGCTTATAGACAGGCTTCGCGATCTTTTCTCGACTCACGTTCTTTCGCTTATGGAAAACGGAGAAAGCGTCAAGAAGGTTAAAACCGAGATAGATGAGAAATCTCGTCAAGTTGAATCCTTTTCGTCCAAAAGGGGTCTCAAAATTGAGGTTTTTGAGAAAAAGAAAGTTCTTCAGGCGGATAAAGATTTGGTTGTTAAGCGGCTTGAAGAATTTGAGAATGCCATGAAGAGCATTGTGCGATTTCTCAAAGGACAAAACATGTCTGAGTCTGATGGAGAAGACGTGTCCGTGTTTAGTTTGGAAGGAGCCTATGATTGGCCACGTATTCATAATTTGATCCGCAGGGAGTGTCGAAGGCTAGAGGATGGGCTGCCTATCTATGCCTACAGGCGGGATATTTTGAAAAGAATTCATGGCGAACAGGTATCTTGAAAAATCCCGAATCTGACAAGTAATCATTGGTGAAATTGTTATGAATTGCTTGAAAACTTTTTATCTCTGATAGCTTGAAAACTTTACCAAATCGGCTTGAAGAGTTCACGTTATGTATAAAGAATTGCGAATCGAGCTCTTTTTGACTCTTGAGCACATAAAATCATTCTCAATGATCAATTTATGTTGTTGTCTTGTCGTAGTAGTTCCTTTTGTCTGCTAAGGTTCAGTTTTCTCTGTTTTTACAGATGAATATGTGTTTGGACATTTTGAGTGGTTAATAATTCATTCTAACGTGTTCACAGATAATGGTATTGATTGGAGAAACTGGTTCAGGGAAGAGCACTCAGTTAGTTCAATTCCTTGCTGATTCCGGAGTTGCTGCTAGTGAGTCGATTGTTTGTACACAACCACGGAAAATTGCTGCCTTGACATTGGCTGATCGGGTCAGAGGAGAAAGCAGTGGTTGTTATGAGGAAAATTCTGTCCGCTGCACTCCAACTTTTTCTTCTACCGAACAGATTAGTTCCAAAGTTGTGTACATGACGGATAATTGTCTGCTTCAACACTACATAAAAGATCGGAGTTTGTCTGGCATTTCATGCGTTATTATTGACGAAGCCCATGAAAGAAGCTTAAACACTGACCTTCTTTTGGCATTGCTCAAAGATTTGCTATGCAAAAGGGTTGACCTAAGGCTTCTTATCATGTCTGCCACGGCCGATGCCCACCAACTCTCAGACTATTTCTTCGGCTGTGGGATTCTTCGCGTCAGTGGGAGGAACTTTCCGGTGGAGATTGTATATTCTCCTAGTGACACAGAAGAGACTTGTGTTGTTGGCAGGATTGCTCCATATGTTGATGATGTTGTTAAGATGGCAGTGGAAGTACATAAAACAGAGAAAGAAGGAACCATCCTTGCATTCTTGACTTCCCAAGCAGAGGTTGAATGGGCATGCGAAAGGTTTATAGTTCGATCTGCAGTTGCTTTGCCTTTTCATGGAAAGCTTTCCTTCGAAGAACAATTTAGGGTTTTCCAGAACCATCCTGGTAGACGAAAAGTGATATTTGCCACAAATATTGCAGAGACCTCGCTGACTATTCCTGGTGTCAAGTATGTAATTGATTCCGGAATGGTGAAAGAGAGTAAATATGAACCTAGAACAGGTATGAGCATCCTCAAGGTTTGCCGGGTCAGTCAGAGTTCTGCTCGACAACGTGCTGGTCGTGCTGGCAGGACAGAAGCCGGAAGATGTTACAGACTGTACTCAAACCAAGATTTTGATGCAATGAATCTTAATCAGGAACCTGAAATTCGGAGGGTCCATCTTGGTGTAGCACTTTTGAGGATTCTTGCTCTGGGTGTAGACAACATAGCTGATTTTGACTTTGTTGACGCGCCTGTCCCTGAAGCCATTGCAGTGGCTGTCCAAAATCTTGTTCAGTTGGGTGCAGTCGTTGAGAAGAATGGTGTTCTTGAATTAACACATGAAGGGCATTGTTTAGTCAAGCTCGGTCTAGAGCCAAGGCTTGGAAAGTTAATTTTAGGCTGCTTCAAACACAGAATGGGTAAAGAGGGAATTGTTCTTGCTGCTGTCATGGCTAATGCTAGCAGTATATTTTGCAGAGTTGGCAACCTCGATGATAAGATGAAAGCTGATTGCCTAAAGGTATGATTCTGAGCTTCCGGTTAACTTTGTTATTGTGGTATTTTTCTTCCATAGAATGATTATCGTTTCCTGTTATGTAACATTTGATTTACCGGTATACACCTAAATGAGTTAAGATAATCTCTGTCTTTCTAAAAGGTCTGAACTTTTAGCTTCATGTTCTGAAGGTTTTACATTGACATATTGAAGGTACAATTCTGCAATCATAATGGAGACCTGTTCACTCTTCTTTCGGTTTACAAAGAATGGGCATCTCTGCCGCGAGAGAGAAGAAATAAATGGTGCTGGGATAACAGCCTGAATGCAAAATCAATGAGGAGATGTGAAGACACAGTCAAGGAATTGGAGATATGCATTGAGAGAGAACTTACTCTTGTCAGTCCTAGTTACTGGGTTTGGAATCCAACTGAGGGCACTAAACACGATAAGCATTTGAAAATGGTTATACTTGCATCTCTTGCAGAAAATGTGGCGATGTACACTGGCTATGATCAGCTTGGATACGAGGTGGCACTTACTGGTCAACAAGTTCAGTTACATCCGTCGTGTTCATTGCTAGCATTTGGCCAGAAGCCAAACTGGGTTGTTTTCGGTGAACTTCTATCAATTGCTGATGAGTACTTGGTATGTGTAACTGCGTTTGATTTTGAGGCTTTGCATATGCTTGATCCACCTCCACCTTTTAATGCATCTCAGATGGATGAGCGGAGGCTCCGAGTGGAAAAAGTGGTTGGTTGTAGTAGCACTGTGCTAAAACGATTCTGTGGGAAATCTAACTGTAGACTGCTTTCAATTGTTTCTCGTGCTAGGTCTCTTTGTATGGACGAAAGGATTGGTATTCAAGTCAATGTCGATCAGAATGAGATTCTACTGTATGTGCCTCCCTTCGACATGGACAAAGTGTTAGCCCTTGTGAACGATGCATTGGAATGTGAAAAGAAATGGATGCATAATGAATGTTTGGAGAAATATCTATTTCATGGTCGGGGACAAGTACCTATTGCACTGTTTGGAGCTGGTGCTCAGATAAAGCATCTTGAAGTTGATCAGAGATTTTTGACAGTTGATGTACTTTATTATGGCGACAATGTTGCTGATGACAGAGAACTTGTGACGTTTCTGGAAAATAAGATTGATGGGTGTATTTGCTCTATTTATAAGTGTGCTGCTAATAAGCAAGACTGTGATGAGAAGTGGGGTAGTATAACCTTTCTCACTCCGGAATCTGCTATGAAGGCAGCAGAAATTCAGAGATTTGATTTCAATGGATCAGTGCTTAAATTATTTCCATCGCTGTCAACTGGTGGTGGAGGAATTTTCAAGATGCCTACTTTCCCTTCTGTTACAGCTAAGGTTCGTTGGCCGCGAAAGGAAAGCATTGGTAAAGGCTGTGTTAAGTGCCCTTCTGGTGATGTTCACAGTATATTTGATGGAATCTCCGGCCTTGTGATAGGTACAAATTATGTCCACATTCAGAGAGATCAAAAGTCCAATGATTCTATCTTGATAAGTGGGCTTGACAGAGATCTTTCGGAAGCAGAAGTTTTAGATGTTTTAGAGTCCGCTACGTCGAGAAGAGATCTGAATTTTTTTTTATTCAGAAAATTCAGTGTGCAGCAGTGCCCATCTCCTACTGCTTGCGAAGAACTGCTGCATAAGAGAATATTTGCATGCATGTCATCGAGGAATCCAGATCCCAACTGTGTCCAAGTCCAAGTTTTTGAACCAAAAGAAACAGATTATTTCATGCGAGCGACTATTAAATTTGATGGGAGATTACATTTGGAAGCTGCAAAAGCTTTGCAAGAGTTAAATGGAGAGATTCTACCTGGATGCCTTCCGTGGCAGAAGATAAAGTGTGAGCAATTGTTTCAGAGCTCCATAATCTGCTCTGCTTCTGTCTACAACATAGTCAACAGACAATTGCATGATTTGTTATCAAGCTTTGAAAGACAAAGAGGTAAAATTCCAAATCCACATTTGAGCTGTTTTGCTCTTTAGATTTTACTACCTTCTATCAACTGCAACCAACAAATAACCTTACTATATCATGATATTAATGATGAACAGTCATGACTTACGAGTTTTACTTTAGAGGCTACAGTTTCTAATTGGTGTAATATAAAGGTCATTCAAAGGGTTCATAAGCGTAGGTTTGATATGCATGAATGTTTTCTTGTATTTTTGTAGGATGTGAATGGCATTTGGAACCAACTCACAGCAGTGCTTTAGACCCAAAAGAAAAAACTCACAGCAGTGGTTATCGTATTAAAATTTGGTCTTATGCAACAAGACCCATCGCAGTGATGCGGAGAGATCTTGAAGAACTCTTGAGAGGAAGGCCCATAAATCATCCAGACTTAATCCCTAGAGTTCTGCAGCATCTTTCGTCCAGAGATGGTGTTTTTCTGAAGCGGAAGATCCAACAGGAGACAGAAACTTACATTATATTTGACAGGTACAATCACACAGTACGCATTTGTGGATCACGAGAGAAAATCACTGAGGCTGAACAAGAACTGGTTCAGTCACTTCTGGCCTATCACGAGAGCAAGCAACTTGAAATCCGCCTCCGAGGTCCTGATATCCGTCCTGACCTCATGAAGGAAGTTGTGAAGAGGTTTGGTCCGGAGCTCCAAGGTATCAAAGAGAAGGTACATGGTGTGGATCTCAAGCTCAACACCCGGCACCATGTTATTCAGGTTAACGGGAGCAAAGAAATGAGGCTGGAAGTAGAAAAGATGGTCTATGAACTTGCACGAGAAAAGAATGCACCGAGCGAAGAACAAGATGACATTGAAGTTGAATGTCCCATTTGCTTGTCTGAGGTTGATGATGGCTACTCTCTTGAAGGATGTTCACACCTCTTCTGCAAAGCCTGTTTGTTGGAACAATTTGAGGCATCGATGAGAAACTTTGACGCATTTCCCATAGTTTGTTCTCACATTGACTGTGAAGCTCCATTAGTACTCGCTGATATGAGAGCTCTCTTATCACAAGAGAAGCTTGATGAACTCTTCCGAGCATCCTTGTCCTCTTTTGTAGCAGCTAGTGATGGAAAGTTCCGGTTTTGCTCCACACCTGATTGCCCGTCCATCTACCGTGTAGCTGCCCCTCAAGAATCCGGTGAACCATTCATCTGCGGAGCCTGCAAATCAGAGACATGCACAAGGTGTCACCTTGAGTATCACCAGTATATCTCTTGTGAAAGATACAAACAGTTCAAGAAGAATCCGGACTTGTCGCTAAAGGACTGGGCAAAAGGGAAGGACGTGAAGATGTGTCCGGCTTGCAAGTCCACTATAGAGAAAAGTGATGGGTGTAACCATCTGCAGTGCCGGTGTGGGAAGCACATTTGCTGGGTCTGCTTGGACTTCTTCACTCAGACAGAACCTTGCTATGAGCATTTAAGGACATTTCATGGTGGAATCGGCATTGCGGATGACCTTGGCAACCCTGTGTTTTGAAACCGGACTAGACCGAACCGAGCCTCTCAATGTACAAATTTGTCTAGGTCCATGTATCTATATTCTGTAACATCTTGTTTGGTTTATATGTACATATGTCGAGATAGTATGGTTTAATATTATACCTTCTCTAACCAACAGAAAACCGTTATAGACTTGACTTGTTACATCACCGATTACGCGTAAATGTCTAGAGAGTGTTTACTAAAGTCTAATCGTGTTTTGACTCATTTTCCCGTCAAGACAAAGTTGAAAGGAAGCTACTTTCCAACATACAAAGACATCCCTTTAATGGCGTTATCACTTCCCACGAAATTTCCACCCACTTTCGAAAACCTTTAGAACGACAAATTCTCGATCCCCGGAAAAACACGCCCTTGGAATTTTTGGATCATTGTGTCGTATTTATGGGTTTTAGATTTCATCGAGCGTCCTATTTCTTCTCGCTTTCATTCTGATTTGTGCCCGAAACCCATTTTCCCATGTTCTTGCTCTGTTTTCTACTAGTTGTCTCTGAAAAGTAGTGTCCCCTATTCTTGCTCTGTTTCTGTGGTCTCAGAACCCCGAAAATGGCGTTCAATCACAGAAAGATGCTCTTTCCATATCTACCGGGAAAAGATCTTAACTTGACGATCTTCATCCCTTGCTTCCAGACATATCCTCCGCCGCCACCTCCGCAGAGAGATCTCTCTCTCCTAGTCTCCACCTCCATCTGCATAAGCGGCTCCGTCTTACTCCTCCTATGTCTCGCTGTCTTCCTCTACCTCCACATCACGCAATCACGGCGGAGCTCAGCCGCTGCAGTGGCTCCTGGTGACACCAACCGAAGAGAAGACGAGAACGAAACAGGAGAAAGAGGTTTATCCGGCTACCATCACGTCTGGCGAATCACAACCGTCGGTCTCCACCGTTCTGCGATCGACTCGATCCCAGTCGTTGGATTCAAAAAGGGTGAAGGGATAATCGACGGCACAGAATGCTCCGTCTGCTTAAGCGAATTCGAAGAAGACGAGTCGCTTAGATTGTTGCCAAAGTGTAGTCATGCCTTTCACATAAATTGTATCGATACTTGGTTGCTCTCCCACAAGAACTGTCCTTTATGTCGTGCCCCTATTCTTCTCACTGAGTCTCGTCATCTAGAAACAGAGACGAATCATCATCATCATCATCAATCAGAGTCTGGATCGAGCAACGACCTCAATGGAGAACAAGAGAGCTCGGAAAGCTTGGAAACTGTGAGAAGATCGTTCTCAATTGGAGGGAGCTCGTCAGTTAAAGCTGGGAATAGTGATGATATTGCAACTAGAAGTACAAGACATTTATACAGCAGTTTCAGTGCAAACTTCTTCTCATCATCAAGAAGATCAAGGAACCAAGACCCGGTTCTCCCAAACCGAATGCCATCTGTTTCTGGTTAGGCCGGTTCAATGGTGACTACAACTAAGCTAATGTAATGTGATGTCTAGTGTGTTGTGTTCTATAACCGTATCTGAAATAAAGGGAATGTTTCACTGGTTTCAAGGTTCTGATTTTGATAAACAACAACGGTTGAGCGATTTAACGCGTAGAGGCACGTAAATAAAAAAACATTTCAAGAGAATTGGGCAATAAAGTTATATTAAACAAGAGAAACTCTCGTTGGGACAATTCGTCGAACATCTTGAGGACTATCTTAACAACGGCTTAACCTAAACAAACCCAGAATTAGAAACGAGCAAAGCTCTACACTTTTAGGAACCCAACAACTAAACACCCCAGAAATAAAGTGCCCATTGACGAACTAAGCAAAGAAAGATAGAATAAGAGTCTTCAAGCTCTTTCACCTCTGATCCTCCTTGCGAGCTGGATATCCTTAGGCATGATGGTGACCCTCTTGGCGTGAATCGCACAAAGGTTTGTGTCTTCAAACAAACCAACAAGGTAAGCCTCGGCCGCCTCTTGTAATGCAGCGACGGCGCTGCTCTGGAACCTCAGATCCGTCTTGAAATCCTGCGCAATCTCACGAACCAGACGCTGGAACGGAAGCTTGCGGATCAGAAGCTCAGTGCTCTTCTGGTACTTCCTGATCTCTCTTAAAGCCACAGTTCCTGGACGGAATCTGTGCGGCTTCTTGACACCACCAGTGGCCGGAGCGGATTTCCTCGCCGCCTTCGTCGCAAGCTGCTTCCTTGGTGCTTTGCCTCCAGTGGATTTCCTAGCGGTTTGCTTAGTTCTAGCCATTTCGAAATCAAACAATCACAACGAATAAGCTAATTGACTGACTTTTCTTCTTCTTCTAGAGAATGCGAATGCGAAATCTGGTGGTAGAAGATGGGTTGCTTTTATGGGAAGAAAAATTGGCGGTGACCTGGAAAAAAAAAACTTGGAGGGAGTTTTCCTGAAATTTTTTGTTTTGGAGGGAAAATTATTATCTTGTCCGTTGGATGAAAAGTACAATCGACGGCTGAGAGAGTTATAGGATTTCAATCCGTGTCATTCCTTATCAACCAATTAAAACACTCCTTTCACCTATCCGTGTGATATATTATCAACCAATCAAAATCATTCTTTCAAGTTTTTAGCGCCACTTGAAAATTTTGGCCCAAAACATCAGAACGAACTTATTTCAAATAGACAAGTAAAAAGATTTACTTGGCGCTACAAATCCGAGAAGATATTTTACTCTTTTCATTGGATATTATTGTCACAAATAGCACATACGATCGCGTTTCTGATTGATTAAATCTGTGAGTTAACTAAATCTCTAAGAGAAATCCGCATAGGAAAAATATCTCATAAAATTTCCGATTTTTGGTTGTGACGGAATAAGAACATTTTCCAAATCCTTACTTATGATTCAGTTATTCATGAAACATAAAAGATGTTTGGTTATTTGCAAGTTGAATCAAAAATTAGACTTCAGAATCTTAAGTGCGGCGCAAATCAACAATCCGGAAGCAAATTCTAAGCAAAAGACTGCAAAAACGTATAACTGAATCTAAAATGTGGCAGAAACTTGTTCTCATAAGATAAAAATAGCATTATATTGATATTCATTTGGGCATTGCATCAAACATCTTAAAGACACATCTAAGCAAAAGACTACAAAGACACGAAACCAAATCTAAAACGCGACATTAAAAAAAAAAAAAGATTTACATATGCGATAAGAAGCAAACCCAAAGTAGCAAATGCATTACTAAACTAGACAATTGTTTCGTCTTCTTCTTTCGCTTAAGCCCTCTCACCCCTGATCCTCCTCGCAAGCTGGATATCCTTAGGCATGATTGTAACTCTCTTTGCGTGAATCGCACAAAGATTGGTATCCTCGAACAGACCAACCAGGTAAGCCTCCGCTGCCTCCTGAAGAGCCGCCACGGCGCTGCTCTGGAACCTCAGATCCGTCTTAAAATCCTGAGCTATCTCACGGACAAGTCTCTGGAAAGGAAGCTTGCGGATCAGAAGCTCAGTGCTCTTCTGATACTTCCTGATCTCTCTCAACGCCACCGTTCCTGGGCGGAATCTGTGCGGCTTCTTCACTCCTCCGGTGGCCGGAGCTGATTTCCTCGCCGCCTTCGTCGCGAGTTGCTTCCTTGGAGCTTTTCCTCCGGTGGATTTCCTAGCGGTTTGCTTCGTACGAGCCATCTGAGATTTCTAAAAAAAAGAATGATAATACTCTTTTTGCTTTTGAATTTGCTGAGAATGCGTTCGATATTCAGAGAGTGAGGATGGGATGTGTTTTTTATACTGAAAGGAGAGAAGGTCTATTTGTTTTTTGATCCGTTAGATCTTTTTTCTTATCGACGGTTAAGATTGTTTGTATCTTTGCTATCCGCGTCATTGTTAACTAACCAATCAGAATGACTTTTGTAGCGTCCGATCTTTTATTTTATTTTTTTGGGGTTAACATAGCGCGTACTATTTATTTCCAGGAATTCAGCTTCTTTTCGATTATAGTCCATATTTGAATAACGTTGTAAATTGAATATTTAAAAACTTGGAACAAAATAAATTATACTAATATAATTGGATCCTATATATACTAATAAACTATACTAATATTTAAAAATTCATCCGGCTCTGTAGTTGCGGTCTTCTTTCCAGGCGGAGAAATCGATCCCCCGTTCCCAGTTCGAGTGGCCGAGGACAGCTTCTCTGATGGGTTACTAAATTCGATTTCTCTCCCGATTTTGTTCTTGTTTGCAGCGGCGGCCGAGACTTATTATCATTCGCTTCTCGGAACAGCTCATGGAGAATAGTGGTTTTTCGGCGAACCGTGATGGTGATTTTCTCTGGCGGAGGTTGTAGATTTGTGGGATGTCAGATCAAATCATCTGTTGTAAGGGTGAAGCCAGAGGACGGTGGATCTATGAAACGGAGATTTTTCCACGGTGTCCCTTTTTCTCCTACGGCCTCGCCTCACTATCCGTTGTGGGACATTGTAGCGGGACAGAATTTCCGGTTCCGACGGAGTTAACCGTTCCGGCGGAGCCTTTTTCCTGTAAGCCCGTTTTAGTTGTTGTTTTCTTTCAGGTTTTAGATAGCACGTGGCGGCGTTATTGCGTCCGGATTCTCGTTTTTTGCGGAGTCATTGCGGTGTGGCATAGCTTTTGGCTTTTGTCGGTGTTTGGCGAGGGGTGCATGCTTCTTTGCCTCTCTTCTCGACTCTTGCGTTGGTGTGCGGCATCGTCGTCTTTCGCGTTATTGGTTTCTTCGGGTTTGTGCATTGCGGCCTCCTGTCCTTTGCAGACATCCCATCAGCGTGGAGTTTCGACTCCACCCTATCTCGCGTTGGGCTTCTCCCTCGTGATGGGCCCTTCAAGATTGTTTCTCACTTTATTAAGATTCTTTTTTGGGAAAAAAACTAGAATAACACTTATAAATTGGCTAAGGACTAGAATGACACATAATAACTGAGAAGGAAAAAGTCTGTTTTTGGCCCATTTTACCCTTATTTTCGCTTGTTAGGAATAACGTAATTATGAAACTGCCATTACGAAATTATTTCCACGTAAGCAAAAGTTTGAGTTATTTACAAAAATGCCACCGCGTTTTTCAGATTAAGTCTGCACAGACTTGTTATGCAGACTTGTTATGCAGATTTATTTTTCAATGTTGCAGACTTATTAAGTCTGCAAACATCTGCAGACTTGTTATGCAGACTTGTTATTCAAACTTGTTTTGCAGACTTGTTATGCAGACTTATTTTCAATGTTGCAGACTTATTAAGTCTGCGCACATCTGCAGACTTATTATGCGTGTTGCAGACTTTTCGACGCAGACTTAATGTGCTTTGTTGCAGACTTAATAAGTCTGCACAGACTTAATAAGTCTGCACAGACTTGTTTTGATTGCAGACTTATTACGCAGATTTATTCCCTTTGTCGCAGACTTATGTTCATTTGCAGACTTGTTATGCAGACTTATAACAAATCTGCAACTGTTTGTTGCAGACTTAAATGCTTTGTTGCTTACTTTTGGAAAATCTGCGACAAGAAGACAAGTCTGCGACACATGAAATGTCTTACTGAAATAACATCGCTTGTCGCAGATTTATTTACAATGTCGCAGATTTAATGCTTAACGTCGCAGACTTATTTGTAATTTGCTTACGTGGCATTAAAAACTGCAGACTTATTAGACTGTGTTGCAGACTTGTTTTCTGACTAGAATAACACTTTGTTTGTCGCAGACTTGTTATGTTATGCAGACTTATTGAATGCGTTGCAGACTTATTCAATGTGTTTTGTTGCAGACTTATCCAATGTGTTGCAAACTTATTCAATGTGTTGCAGACTTATTCAATGTGTTGCAGACTTAATATGTCCCTTATAAGTAACTTATTTACGAAAAATGCCACTGCACCATTAGGGTATGTACGGCGGCCGATCTCGTTCTCCATTGTCATCTCCGCCATTATCAAATTCCGCCGATCTCGTTGTCTATCATCGTCGCCGCCCCGCTCTCGTTGTGTATCGTCGCTGCCGATATCGTTCTCCATCGTCGCCGCCAATGGTGCAAATTATATTGGTTTGGGGTAATTGGAGATTTGAGAAGAGTAGATGGATTTTTGTTGTCGATAGTAGGAGAGGTTCTCGAGTTCTTGGAACCAATGCTGCAACTTCGTTCGACGAATTCATTCAAATGGTGTACGAGGATTATGGAGTTGATAAGACTAAGTACGAAGTTGAATTGAGCTACATGTTTCCGAAGAAGATATTGGTCAAGTTACCAGTAGACACTCCTACTGTCTTTGTTGGTAATACGAGACAATTGCAAGGTTTCTTTGAACAATTCAAATCAGATACGATGCGGCTATGTGTATCAGATAAGGAGGTATCATTGGAGTTAAAAGACGCTCAAAAGATGCACGATGGTGAAGACAATCGTGCAAAAGGTAAACCATCGCTGAAGCGAGCAAAAATGGAAGATGAATTTGATGGTAATGCAAAAAATCTGCCGAAGGCAAAGCGTGAAGATGGTGAAGATAATCGTGGAAAAGGTAGACCATCGCTGAAGCGAGCAAAAATAGAAGTTGAATTTGTTGGTAATGCAAAAGAAGAAGGGGATGCTAGTTCTGGTGATGAGGATGAGGACGAGAAGGACCAATACAGGTTTGATTGTTGCGACGATCCGGACGGTGCTAGTTCTGGTGATGAGGATTACTGTCTATATGGAAAGCTTCGTGAGGAGGAAGAGAAGGAAGAGAAAGCAAGCGTGCCACACAAAAAGAGGGCAGAAAGGAATGATTACAAAGTTCATGAAGAATACCAGAAAATGGAAATGACTTCGTTGGATATATCGGTAGGACAAATGTATGATAACAAAGAAGCATTGGAGATGAGGTTGAAGATTCTTTCTGTTGCGCAGAAGTTTGATTTCAAGGTTGATTATTCAACGCCAACCTTATTAATTGTTCGATGTTGGATAGAAGGATGCACATGGAGAGTCCGAGCTACTACAGTTAGAGATTCTCCATGTTTCTTTATAAAAGTATATGTTAAAGAACATACATGTTCTGTGACAGACCGTGGAGCCCGTTCTCGCCAAGCTACACACGAGATTTCGGGACAATTGTACAAGGATGTTGTGGGTGGCATCGGTTCAAAAGTGTTACCTAGTCATGTTGCAGATGCTCTGAACAAACGATATGGTATTAAGGTATGGCTGCAGACTTGTTTTGTTTTGTTGCAGACTTGTTTTGTTGCAGACTTATTTTGGTCAGTTGTTGCAGACTTGTTTTTTTTAGTTGCAGACTTGTTTTGTTTATTGCAGATTTGTTTTGTTTATTGCAGACTTGTTTTGTTTATTGCAGATTTGTTTTGTTTATTGCAGACTTGTTTTGTTTTGTTGCAGACTTGTTTTGTTTATTGCAGATTTGTTTTGTTTTGTTGCAGATTTGTTTTGTTTTGTTGCAGACTTGTTTTGTTTTGTTGCAGACTTGTTTTGTTTATTGCAGATTTGTTTTGTTTTGTTGCAGACTTGTTTTATTTTGGTCAGTTGTCGCAAACTTGTTTTGTTTATCACAGACTTATTGTTTTATGAATGTGACATGACAGATGGAATACTGGAAAGCTTATCGAGCCTTAAAGCATGCACGACTCTTGGCAATGGGTTCACCGGAGA
>PKML01027533.1:479501-520652 GCA_002933935.1 Eutrema yunnanense | reverse complement strand
TCTCCAATCAAACACCAAATCTCACTTGAACTTTTGATTTTCAACTGATGTGTGAGGAAGTAGTGAACTGTCTTACTATGCCAACAAAACTTACTCTCTGCTAACAAAATAAGAACACCAAGAGCTGAATTCTTTAGATACTCCCATACTTCATCGCCAACACTCTTTCGGACATCTCTCAAAATTGACAAAGAACATCCATGATTTATACTTTTATTTTACTGTGGAACAACACTAAACATCCGCAGAGGATATTCTCTTTTGTCACTAGAATCCATAGAATCCATACCTATACACAAAAAAATGAAACAAGTCGATAAATGTAACAAGTCTGCAACAAAAACAAGTCTGCAACAAAAACAAGTCTGCAACAAAAAACAAGTCTGCAACAAATAACAAGTCTGCAACAAAAACAAGTCTGCAACAAATAACAAGTCTGCAACAAAAAACAAGTCTGCAACAAAAAACAGATCTGCAACATGATGAACAAATCTGCAACACACAAAACAAACAAATCTGCAACATAATAACAAATCTGCAAAAAGGAACAAATTTGCAACACACAAAACAAACAATTCTGCAACAATACCAACAAATATGCATAACCCGCGGCAAAATCATAATCAAAATAATAGACGAAGAATACCGGAATCTGGGTTTTAGGGTTTCCTGACGGCGGCGAAAAAAGAGAAGATAGAAGAGAAGCGGCTTGGTTTTAGGGTTTCTCGACGGCGAATGAAGAAGAAGAAGAGAGGAGGACGACGGCGAGGCTGAAGAACAGAAAATAGCAAACGAGTGGCGGACAATGGCGAGGAGGACGACGGCGAGGCTTAAGAAGAAGAGAGGAGGACGACGGCGACGGACTCGTGTGGGAGAGGAATATCAAAACTGTTTTTTACGTTTCTAGGGAAGACGAGGGAAGTGAAAATGTTTTAGAAAGACAAAAATGTTTTGAATTCAAAAGCGTGCAGTTTTTTTTTTTTTTTGAGAAAAATAAATCAAAATGGCATTTCTGTGTATAAGTAACTCAAATAAGGGTGTTTTGTCTTTTGACAAAAGAGTTGTGTTATTCTAGTCAACTCAGTTCTGAGGGTGTTAATCTAGTAATTACATAAAAGATTCATGTTATTCTGGGTAATTTTCACTTCTTTTTTATGTAAGTGTTTGGCTACTGGGCCGACTTTTGTGGCCCAGTTACCATGTAAGTCAGACATTGTCGGTAAAGTATTTTTACCTTGCTGACACAATTTGATTTAATGAAATGGATTGTTGACAAAAAAAAATATATATATATACTAATAAACTATAATATAAAATTAGGCTTCAATGTTCAAAGCTATATTGGCTTACTCTATATATGGCTTACTCTATATATGGTCAATGCCGAATGGCACATAATTCGATTTAAGTTTATGCATATCGAAGCTATGGTCTTCCATACGACTGTGCCTTGCATGAATTATTCTTATGGATGCAAGCTTTACTTGACCAATTTGGTCTCAAGATTTTTTTTATTAATACATATATTGACATTAGAAAAATTCTCAAACTGATGTCCAAATTTTTCGGGGACGACTTTTTTGTTTGTATGTTTTTTTGTTTAGTGTGAATCGAATTCGCTGTTGTACAATTGATGAATTGAACCATATGCCGACATATTCTATGTTTAGTATTTTCAAACAAAAAAAAATCATGGAGGACCTTTTTTTTTATGGTTCGATGTATACATATGGATCAGCCCCAAGTTATTTTAGCTTAATCTTGAAAAAAATATCTTTGGCAATTTAGTAGAATATGTCGGCATATTGTTCAAATGCCAAATCTGAGGTGATCTTTTAGTTTTTATGGTTTCTATACTGGCTTCATACATTACACCTTGCAAGTTATTTTAAAAAATTATTATTATTTTATTTGAATTTTTATTACTTTAGCATATATATTGACTAAACATAGTTTCAATTATCAGAAACATAATGCTTAAAATGTTTTTTAATAGCGGCGATTTTATTGTATTTTTAAAGTTATCAACTAACTAAATGACATATGATTTTCGATAGAATTAAAATCTATATTATAAAAGAGGGCCAACTCTCTCCGGTTGCTTGCCACGTCAGCGCTGGAGAGATTGACACGTGACATTATTTTAAAAAAAAAAAAAAAACTGAAACCTACGATATGTTCATATTCCATTACATGGGTTAGTGCATTCATAATTATCAATATTTAATTGTAAAAAAGGATCAATGACAACATTATTGATGGTTTTAAATTTAATAGAATGGATTGAAACCATAAAACTATAAAAACTTAAAATAATTTACCGACTCAAACTATAATTTTATGTCATACCATGTGGCGTGCACAAAACTTTAAAATTTTGATGGAGTAGGTAAATTATTTGAGTTGTTCGTTGAGAATTATAGTATTATTGATGATTTCAAATTTAAAATTGGCATAATGAAACCTACGAAGAAAATTTTTCTTACAAATTAAAAATTTCAAACAATTAAAATAAATTAATTTTAATACTATACGTTAATAGGTTTCACCCGTTTTTTAAATAAAATACGGGATATTTCAGACCATGAATTATTCACATGTTCCATTTTACTTAAACAATGGTTGTTAAACATGAAAATATTTAGAAACAAAAAAATTGAAAACAATAGATTTAAAAAATAAATATCTAAAACCATACGGATATTCACCTAGTTTATAATAATATTGGTAGTTGGTCTGATATGTGACGTTGACTACGAACTTGTCCTGGTTAATAGATAAAAAAATGAACTGACGACTTTGGAAATATACAAAACTAATAGTGGAAAAAAGGAAATTAAATCAAATTTGGATCTTTTCAAAAGCAAACCCACATATATTAACATATTTTCCTTAAATAAAAAAAGAAAACTATCAGAAAGAATAAAAACGAATCAAACCTCGACGCCTATAAGAATCAAACTCACATTAGTTAATCAATCAAAGCAGTTTCGTTTCTTCTTCTTTCCTTCCGCTAGCTAAGAGAATGACAAAACTCAAATCTCTCATAATCGGGAAAGTCAAAGACAAAGCTTCAATAGGCAAAGTGAAATTGCTTCATAGTTTCAGCTCCAACTCCGTCAAGTACATTCACTTAGCCCTTTTGAAATCAACGACTCATACTTCTCACAAACCACCCGATAGCAACTATGTCTCCGACGTTATCTCTTACTCCAACAGCCCTCATGGTCCGGCAGCTTTCGCGGCGGTTATGTGGAGGTTGCGAGTCACAAAGAACGCTTTTGTGGCCACCAAAACTCTCATCGTCTTCCATAAGCTTATGAAATCATCGAGAGACAAGTTTGAAGGACTTGATCGTGGACGGAACAATCTAAAACTAAATGATTTCTCAGACGTTTCTTCTAATCTCACGATAGAATTGTCTCGATGGGTTAAATGGTAAGTTACTTTTATATTTCCTTTTTTTATTCTTTTATTTGATTTTGACACCTATCCAATTATTTGGACTGGTTCATACCGACAGTGGATATTTTTATTTAGGTATGCACTATACTTGGATCGTCTCTCATGGATTTCGAAGGTATTAGGGTCTTTTCCAAATATACCGGAGAGCTCAAAGGAGAAATCTAAAGAGAAAGAATGTGTTTCGTCTTACCAAACCGGTTACATAATGAGACAAACCGATTCTCTTGTGAGTTTCTTTGAACATATATGTATCAGACCGGAGACTCCACCTTTGTTCCAAAACAAGATCGTGGACGAGATCAGAGAGCTCGTGATTCAAGACTACTTCACGGTTGTGAGATTGGTTATGGTACGGCTTCAAGTGTTGAGTGAAAGATTGATTAAACCGGGTATCGAATCTGTTGGTGATTCCGGTTCGAACGATTTGAGGTTGGTTTTGATGAGACTTGAAGAATGCAAGCAGAGTTTGAGTGGGTTTTTTTGGTGTTGCAGACGTTTGGCAGAAGATTTTTGGTGTTTGGTTGAGATATTGAAGGCCGAGACGGTGAAAAACGATAAGGAGATGGTTGAATTAGCCGGTTCGGTTCAGACTACGGTTAAGGACGATGAGGAGATGGTTGAATTGGCATGTTCGGTTCAGACAGAATGGGTAACATTCGGCGACTCCGAGACCGCAACGAACGAGGTGGTAAAATGGGATTCTGAGTGGGTAAGATTTGATGACTCCATGTGATTGACGAATCGGTTCAGCTTATATACATAACATTTGACAACTGATTGGCTCAGTTATGTGAGAAATTATCCGGTTTACAATTGGTAAGGAGTCTCGCTACGAACATACATACCAACTTAACGTTTTAATTTGGTTTTCGTCTTGGAATGGGATGTGTGTTTTTTTAATTATGTTAAATTTCTTCCTTATTCACAAAGACAAAAAAGTATAAGTGATTCCGTATGTAAATAGCTTCTTAAGAAATTTGTGAAGTGAAAGTGTGCTTAATGTCTTATTCTACTATTCAATATTCATAAAGAAAATAAATCGGCCATTACTCCAGTTCCGGCTTAGAATACCGAACCAGATATTAGACCAATCCACTACTTAGCCATTTCAATCAATTGTATATGCGATTGAACTGATACGTTATCTGTATTGGGTTTACTCACTAAATTTATGGAACATATGCTCCAAAAAGAAATGTGTGGAACAATTAAGATACCCATCTTCAATATCTTGTCTCTGAAACTGACAATTTGTTAACGCGAATACTTGCTTTTTGTGCCTACAAATATGAAATAAACAATGAAACAATCGGTATCAAAAGACATACATGATATAAACCATGTACGCGAACCAAAAGCAATAAACAGTAAAGTTAAGTTACCTCTTTCTCCCAGTCGCATCTCACAACAATAAAAATCAGCATCAATGTTTGAATCGCAGTTCCTCCGAATATCATACCAGCCCAAATGCCCTGTTAACAGATCATCACAATGACCGTATAAATCCATAGATTGATTAACCTGTAAAGAAATAGAGAAAACTGGCTTTACCTTAACCCCCGACTTGAAAATCCAACCCATGACAAATCCTAGTGGAAGTCCAATGAAGTAGTAGCATCCCAAATTTATATATGCCACGAATGCTTGCCAACCCGAGCCAATCGCAACTCCTAATCAAAAGTCAAAAGTCAAAAGTCAACGCACACAACCATTGATCCGGTTTAATTAGTTTGGATACGAAAATAATTGATGAGGCGTACCGGAAAGAACCGGTTGGACACTGTTGAGAAGAATCGTAAATGCTAAAAGAATAGAGAGATCATTGACTGCTTTTATGACGATTTCACTTGAAGAGAAAATCCAGCCGATTTGATCATGAAGAAATACTATAAGCACCGAGAAGATTATTCCAATGATTAACGATTGTATCACTGATATAATCATCGCAAATCTTGCTTTTTTTCCATTGCCTGCTCCTAATTCATTCGCCACTCGTACGCTATACAAACATGTTTTCATATTAATTATTGTTATTATATACACATGGCCAATCAATTGTATAGCAACTAGCAAAAACTAATGTATGGGCATGGGTTCGATTCCCGTTAGGAGGGGTTTCCTTCGAATGAATGATTTTAACATAGTTTGAGCCCCGCTCTGGGGATGTACGAACCTACGAGTCCGGAACCTCGGCGATTAAAAAAAAAAAAAAAACTCTAATGTATGATTGAAAAATACTAACTGAAAGAGATATGTAATATGTAGTTAATCTTATAAAGGGTTATTTATAAGCTACGAACTAGTCTAACCACATATAACCGGTTTTTAGATCATGAAAAATATAAACCGAACTAAACAAAAATCAAAGTATCTATACGGTATAAGTAATAAAAATGAAAGATTGGTTATACCCGGTCCCGGCGAGGAAAGCAATTGGAATCATCATTTCCAAACCATTTATTGACATGCTGCGGATGACAATTTTTGTCAGAAAAACATTATATACAATAATATATCAATCTCCAAAAATATATATTTGACGTACCATATAGACAAAGAGTCGACAGCAATTTTTGTATCCTCCAGATTCCCAGCCATCACAATCAAAATCTTATAATACCAACTTTCCAAGCTGTTGTTTCGATAAAAAAAAATCTACCGTAAAAAGTTGTGTGTTCCATCCGTAAACCAAAAGAAGAAATGCAAAACAAGTGGCGTTTAACTAATACAATACCAAAGCATGATTCCGGAAGAGGCAGAGAGCTTAGCAAATTCCCATAGTCCGGTGAAAGCTTCGATGGAGTAACCGGTCCAAGTGAGCGGACAACCCCCGCAAGTGGCATAAGTAAACAAGATAAAGACATTGAGCCACCATGACACGTTAACAGTAGCCATGGTCCCTATGACTCCAAGTTTAAGACCGTACACAAAAAGCCAGCACACAAATATGTGAACTACAAGTGCCACTCCGGCAGAAATTGCAATCACCTGGTAATGTAAGACAGTATTAACCAAACACTATCAAGAAAATATGCACTTGCTATATTTGATGTGTCCCAAAAATTTAGATATTTAGATATTTTTATATTTGATGTGTCCCAAAATAACCCTCAAAATATTTTCAATAACATGTGTTAAGGCTTTGACTTTTTTAGCAGATGGAGTGTTAAGGCCGTTTTTTCGCTTACCATTCACAAGTTTTGTTACGCATTAGAAGGAATAATTTTTTGTTGTTGTCTATTGCAAAAATATTTTATGAAGATTCACAGCATCTACCAAAAAATAGAGCCGTCTAGTCCACAAAATACTTGGACTAACCTTTCGAATCTTAAGTTACATACCATATTCTTGAGCTGGCTTTGGAGGAATCGATTAAGAGGGAAAACGAAGGCAAATGCAAAATGGACAGGAATGGCCCAAACGGCGATAGTACCGGAGAGCTCTGCGATGTCGTCAGGCTGGCCGAAGAACCTAAGAATTGGGGACGTAAAGATGTACATAGGGAGGAGCAAGATGGAGCATAAGAATAGAACAATCCAAGATCGTTGCATATATACTCCCAACATCTCATACTTCTTGGCTCCAAACGCTTGACCGCACAGCGTTTCCAACGCACTCGCCATTCCAAGCTGCATATATTTATAGTTTCTTTATAAATTAAACACTATATAATATAAGTCATCGAAGATGTTTCTATCTATATGTGTGTTTGTATACGAGGAGGCCGAAGTTGAAGCCGATGATGACGTTGTTGACGATGGAGATGGCGGCGAGTTCGAGCTCGCCGAGGTGTCCGGCGAACGCCTGAGTGATGACGAGGATCGAGTAGGTCGAGATTCTGGTGAATATGGCTGGTCCAACGATACGCCATAGCTTCTTCGTCTCCATCCATATTCTTCTCTTTATTTCTCCGCCTTCCTCCCCCGCCGCATTTTGATCCCTTAACAGAGGAATTCTCGTCTTCTCTACACCTTCTGCTTCGTCGTCTTGGTCTCCCATCGCAGATCTTCTGTAATAAAATAAAAAATAGAGTAGATGAGAGCATTTACGTCATTTATAGGCTATGAGTGGAGACGCCACGACGTGCGCCACCAGTGAAGGATCTACAAAACATATTTAATTTAATTTAACTATTATTATATAAAATCGTGTTTCGTTTATATATTCAAGAAAATCTAATAAAGTTTTCAACAAGCAACCTGCCTCCGCCCTCACCTACAACATGATAGTATGTTTTCAATTAAACAATACAAGTTATAAAATATTTATATCATATGTGGAACAAATTCATGAAGTTTTTTTTTCTTAATCACTCTTTTTCTACCATCACTCAACCGATAATATGCTCTGCTATACAATTAAACAATAAAACAATAACACAATAAAAAATAATATATATCATTTTGTTTGTCATATGAATTTTATTCATTGTGAAACTATTAATGTTCCCAACTTCTAATCCAAAGCATAAATAACCCTCTAAGCTTACGATAAGACCCTTTCATAGTTACAATAAGATTTGATAGCTCGTGTGGGAACATGAATCCATGATGATACAAAAGAGCCAAAGAAATAAGTAGAAATATTGTTGAAAGAAGGTATCACTTTCTCCCCATCAAAGATATTATGTAGCCATCTCAGGTGATATGTCTACATAGGAATATAGGATTGATTTATGTCTTCATTGATGCCGTAAGGAGATGGTGGTATGAAGAGAATCATATTTTACCGTTTTTTTGTTTTGATGTCTTATATTTTACCGTTTTTATTGTATTATCATAGCTTATCGTTATATCATATCACAAAAAAACTTGTACTAATGTATGTCACCAATTCAATCCAGAATTCTTTTTTTGTTTATTATTTATTTCTCATCTTACTTGATTTGTAATATTTTAAATTTTGCAAGGGATATACTTATTACTCAAAATTTTCAAGCATATAAATCACGATGATTGTTGAAAAAAGAGACATTTGTGATTTGTGATTTTTGGGTTTTATAGTTTTTTTTTTAGAAACGTTTAGCATTATATATAAACGTGGGCTATTTCCTTATTTTAGAAACGTGGGCTGTTTCTTACTTTCTTTTATGCATGCACGAGTAATGTAATCCAGTGGATGATGACTCGCGATGAGTAATCCAGTTGCTTAAACGTTTTGCATTATATTTATTGTACGTATTACCATAACTTCGAGAGAGAGAAAGAAGTTGGTTAAAAGAGCTCGCGATGAGTAATCCAGTGGATGATGATTGATGACTGAATTTGAAATCATCGTCCAAATCTTTTCTCTCTCTTTTTTATTTGTTTAAGTCATATCTCTCGCTCTCGCTCTCCCTTGCACTCTCTCTCGCTCCCTTTGCCCTCGTACTCCTTCCGCTCTCTCTCTTTCTCACTTCACTACCCTCTCTCTCTCTCTCCGCACGAATCTCACTAAATGCCGACCACGCGTGGAGCTGATGAACCACACAAGACTGGAACGACCATCGATCATCTCTTTTGGGTGTTTGGTCTTCTTTATCTGGCGATGATCGTAATTATTTTGCTCATCGTCGGCGGAAGGCATTGCTGCCGTCGGCGGAAGGGGATAGGTAACGAAGACATAGAAAAAATTCGAAAATTTAGGTTTGAGGCTCCAACCGAACGGCAGATATCGAGCGACGAGGGTGTAAGTAATCAGCATTTGTATATTAAAAAAAAACTGAAATGAAATGATTCGATAAAAAAACAAAAAAAACTGTTGCAGGAGGAATGCAGCATTTGTCTCTCTCCCTTTGAAGATGGAGTTGAACTACGTGAGCTGCCATGTAGACACAACTTCCACGGTGTGTGTCTCGAGAAATGGCTGAGGATCAACGCTATTTGCCCCCTATGCAACTTTGATATCCACAGTTTATTGGGCTCAGTAAACGACAATATATAGTTTGTGTGTGAATGTAAATTGGGCTCAGTTTCTGTTCTTGACTGCAATGTCTACTGTATAAAGCAGCTTGAATTCTGTTCATTATTTTGGTATTATCATAAAATGAAAAAATGAAAAAATTGGCGGCGATGAAAAGAATTATAATGTCATTTTCCTGGACTATAGTTCTCCTCTTATTTATATACTTAGATTATGACCGCATATATATATATGCATATTTTAATTTAATATTTTATAATTCATGAAAAAAAACTATAATGATAATGCTATGGAGATTATAACATGGATATTTTGCAATCATTTGATTCGTCTAGCTCGTAAATCTTAGTGGAGGTGTGTCTGTCTTTAGAGAATGTGAGGACAAGGATGGCGTTAGAATGCCTTGTGATCTTGAGAATAGGATGAAAGATGTTTCGTTATCTTACCAGGAGTCTGTGTCTTCTACAAGTGCTCAGAAGGTTGAGCTCTCTAGTGTTAAGGATCATGATAGTTCTCACAAGTCTGGTGATGTAGGGAACTCTTTAAATGAAAGCAACACGAGACCTTTTGATCTCTTCCTCAAGACGAATGTGACGGGATTAAAATCCTCCTTGTTTGCACTGAACAGAGTTAAGATGAACGCAACTAAGGGGTACACTGGAATTGTTATTAGACCTGGAATGGTACTTCTCAAGAACTACTTGTCAATCAACGATCAAGTAACTACTCTCTCTCTCCCATTTTCCTTCTTTCTGAATGTGTTTGCGTATCTGTCTTATTCTTATATGTATCACATTTGTTTTCTTTTGTTCTTTGTGTGTAGGTGCCCTTCTGGTGATGTTCACAGTATATTTGATGGGATCTCCGGCCTTGTGATAGGTACAAATTATGTCCACATTCAGAGAGATCAAAAGTCCAATGATTCTATCTTGATAAGTGGGCTTGACAGAGATCTTTTGGAAGCAGAAGTTTTAGATGTTTTAGAGTGCGCTACGTCGAGAAGAGATACAAAAGCAGAAGTTTTAGATGTTTTGGAAGCAGAAGTTTTTGTTAGTTTTCTGTGTCTTTCTTGTCGATACAAAAGTGTGTTCCCTCCTTCAACATATATGGACGCAAATTGTATACTTCTCCGAAAATTCAGTTTATATAATTTAGTCTTTAGATCATTAGACAATGTCTTACGAACCTCTTACAAAGAGGTTCAGTTTCTTGGTTTGACAAGAAGCTAGCAAAAGCACATACAAGATTACAGTCTACAAACTGATCTACCTAAGTTATCTTCTTTGGTTTTCACGACCCAGCTCAAGGTTCCATATTATATCAAAGCTCACAGTTTTCATCACCTGCGTTTTCCCTCCATTGCCTTTTATGACAACTCCGCCTCTGCTTCTACTTCTTGAATTACTACCAACTTCATCATCACGAGACATCATCAAGATTTCATCTCCACCATCAAACGAATCATCCTACGCACTCGAAGTTAACTCATAGACATTCCTATTTTCGACACACTTGACAGTCCTAGTAACCGGTGTCTTTGCTTTGTCGCCTTGCCTCAATGCTCCAACTTCACAGCACAATCATCAATGTAGTGTAAAAACCTCACCAAATCTCTACACAATGTTCTTTTTCCATCTCGTATCATTGAATCAACCCTACCCTGAGCATTAAAATTGATTGAAAAAATCAAGAACTAAGCTTATAGAAGATTTCAGAATTGGATCGCATGAGCACCATACCTGAATGGAATCCAATTGCATAAGCAAATTCGTAGCTTCTCGAGAAACAGATTCGAAGGGGAAATGGGTTTTACCCGAAACCGAAGATTCGAGAGATAAGAAGCTTGATCTGATCGAAACCAGCTCCTTGATTTGCCTGAGTGATATGGATCTGCGAACCAGGTAAGACCGGAAATGGGTCTGAATCACACGCGACGAGCAGAAAAGCGAGCGACAAGTCGAGATCGTCGATTTTCCGGAGAAGATTGTTGTATTCTCGTGGAACGCTCTTCTTCTGCTGTTGCTGGTTCACGAAACTCTGTCGTTCCACGGCCGCGAATCTCGGAGACTGGGTTTCGCAGGAACATTGAGTTTCTTGTTGTTGATTTTGGAGATAAGAAGCAATAAGACGAAGAAGATGATCTAGATTTTTACAAAAAAAAAAAGATGATCAGGTTATTGGTTGCAAACAGACAAGGGCAAAATGGTCTTTTCACCTGTATTAAACCCACCTTTTTAAAGTATAAATGGTGTTTTCTAACCTAACGGAACTGACATAAGCGGTGTTAAACCTACGAATCAAAATGAATTCGATAGTTAGTCTGTATATTTTTTTAGAAACCAAAATAGTTCATGTATTAAACTTTCAAATTTTATATAGTTAGTGTATTTTTGGGGTTTTTTCTCAATTCCAAATCCACATTTGAGCTGTTTGCTCTTTAGATTTTATTACCTTCCACTACCTTTTGCAATTTGTGATAAACTGTTTTAACGTAAGAATAATGAAATTAGCGGTTAATATATATATATATATATATTTATGTTTTTGACTAAAGATAGATAATTAAAATATTAAATAATGCAAATATACCTATCAATACGAGGCAAAATGTTCTCAGAGCAAATTATCACCACCGGTATATTTCTGAAAGCTGAGGATTCTTGTGGAAATTTTACCTGAAAAGAAACAAGTTTAGATACTCCCAATAATCATTTTAACTATTTTAATTGTTAGTAAATTTTATAACTATTTACAAAAAATTTATTGATAAATTATCAAGCATATTCATGTTATCTTTCGCAATCGTTGATTTTATTGTCGAAGATTCAAAAAATCAACAACTTTGATTTTTTTTATTCTATATATTTTCTTATTTACAATCGTTATCTACTTTACATTTTACTTAATGCTATAATCATTTTAACTATTTTAATCCAAAAGTTTATAAGAAAAAAACAAACAATTTTTTGGGCAACAAAAAAAAATCAATTTTTTCTTTACAAAAAAAGCTTCAACTTTGATTGACCAAACCGTTTTAATTATATTTTTAGTTAACTATAACTATTGACTAACGTTGAGACTAAAACAACTTAATAAAAAAAAGTTGAGGATTAAACGGCTAAATAAAAAAAAAAAATTAGTTCATGAGAAAGTTGATGTTTTTTTTGGCCGAAATTGATAAGTTAAAGATTTTTGTTGACAATTTTCCGATGATAATATAATATCTAAAGGTTTAACAACAAAAAAATATATTAAAACACACACAAATTGTTGAACATAAAACCATTAGTCCAATACTTTATTATTGTTATAATAACCAAGCACATAGTTTTTTTTATATGTAATATTTATATTCCACAAGAATCTCCTCCAGGTCCACCATACAAGAACAAACTTTCTTTTCCCCTTTTTAATCCATAACATTTGTCACTGTCTATTAGTTTCTGCAACTTAGATTTATCAATTCTCTTGAATTTGAAACTAGAATCTACAATGAGAATGTCATAAACTCGCGCCGACTCTATATCATTTTCTGTTGGTAGATGACCATTGCCCATTGGTGGGCTTTTGCCAGAAGGAGAAGATTCAACTGCTCCTCCAGCGCCAACCATTTTCACACCATTACCTATCAGATCAAATAATTCTTTTGGCCAGTAACCAATATATTCATCTGCTCCTTTGGGTTTTATTTCTGTTGTCCACCAATGTCCTGTTACTTTACACTTTGATGGACAATTTTTCATAAAAAAACAAATCAAATATTAGATTTGACATATTAATAATAACAATGACAAAATACTAACTAATATTTAATATCTACTATCATGTTAGAATTGATATATTCAAAAGAAGAAAAAGAAAGTATCTAGAAAAGTGTATTGTTTCCCGCATCTTTATCTTTTAATTATCTATTAAAATGATTATTTTATCATACACAATATGTTAGACATGATTCATAAAACAATAATTGATATCCAGTATCTTGAAAAGCATAAGAAGTAATAATGTAAAAATGAACAATTTAACATACTATATAATAATACAAATAGTTTTCAAACATTTAACAAAACAAATGAAAATTTATGATTTAAAAGAAACCAAATACGAGTTACCTGTTGAATAGTAAAACCAATGTTCCTCTTTCCTTCGGGTTTTTGAACTATAGGCCCACTTAGGGGATCCCTTTTTGACACTTGAACAAAACCAGGACATTGTGTATTGTAACATCCTTTTCCATTGATACCCTGTTATTTTATTAGTCATATCTATATATTAATATAATATATGTGATACAAATAGTTTAAAAGCGCATGTATATTAAACAATGTTAAAGCGAAAATAATACCACTAAAAATAATTAATTAAATAAAAACTTTTGTTAATAGATTTAGTCTATAATGTATTTTGGTGATAACTCAAAAGAGTTATGGAACTTTGGTTCATAGTTCTTTTTGGATTAAGAACCAAAGTATATAAAATTGTTTGATTCGCGTTATTTGTAGGACTGATAATAATCTGGTCATGCTCCTAACCAAGATCGATCGATATAGATACCAATACCATGTAATTTTAGTCAATTACTTAATTTTTAAAACATATAAAATGCTAATTAACACAATTGAGATGGCTTTAGAGTAAATTATGAAATTCGGTTTGTATTAATATATGTACCTTCCAAAACCCATAAGTCCATGTGCGTCCATCACCGAATAATTTTGGATTAATCTATGGATTAAATCATTTTTTTCTTCGAGTTATTTTATATAATAAAAATTTATATTACAAAAGTAAAAAATATCATAAACATTAAGCTTACCATCCAACCAACTTGAATAAAATTATCTTTGTTGTTGACTAGACTGCCAACATAAATGTGAGCATATGATATTTGATCTCCACTAATGTTCAAGTCATGTACACTTAACCAAGAAGCTATACCATAGTAAGGATTTTGACTTTGTAATCTAGCGCCTGCAAGCTTCAAATTATAAATTAGTTAATAAGCTTAGAATAATTGTAAGATACATAATCGTAACACAAGTAACTGAAAGCAGAATAATGAGAATATAATTGAGGAATTGAGGGCTTACATGTGTTCCATGACTTTCAACTGCAAACGGGTTGAAATGTTTTTCTACAATATACTCACTGCCACTTACAACATATTCTTTTGTGTTTCTCAATATAGGAACTGTTCCATTTGGACAATCGATGATGTTTTCATACATTTCGCTTTTAACTTGGTTTTCTGATTTAGGGATTGCAAAAGATGGTTCCATCTACATAAATTATGTTGTTAATAAACTTCTAGATTGGTATTCCAATAATCATTTTATAAAGAAAATTAGACCATGTTCTCGATGACAGATTTGATGAGAGAATCATAGTTAAATTTTGATATAAACCTTGAACTACAATTTAAAATATCTTATAAACTGTTTTCTTAAAGAAAATATACAAACTTCAAAATTCAATTACAATACAATTGATTTAGCAAGTTGTTAAACTAAAATAAATATTATAAGCGAATATTTTAATTATATTTTAAGTTTAATTTAACAATGAAATAAATATTTTTTATATTTTTTAATTAGAGATATCTAACCGTAAAATGTATGAGGTTGAAAAAATATAATTTGCATGAGAAAAAATTACCTGAATTTTGTGGTTTTGGAGCAGGGGATGATTTAAGGAAGGTTGTTTGTAAATATCCACACAATCATATATCATCTTCTCATTTAACTATGAAAAAAAACATGTCTTTATCAAAAAAAAAAAATTGAAAAAACATATGTGACAGATATCATAAGTTAAGTGACAAAAAATCAATAAAATAATTTATATATTGCCGTCAAACCCCATCAACATTTCTACTTTCTACAAAAATAATAATTTTAATATATATCCATTTATTTTTCTTTCCAATTTACCTTAATAGATTTCGAAACTCTTATAGTTTTTTGGGATTGAACTAAAGAGAATGAGATCATAAGTGAAATGAGCTTGAGAACGAAATCCATAGATTTTGGGAGGTATGCTAATAGTATTATCTAGTTACATGTTTTCTAGACCCTACACTCGAGTATTTATAATGACTAGTGATGTTTAATATAAGCTTTTGTTTGAGTTTAGTGAGTTTTCTATAAATTAGGTTTATCAATAATATCTCTACATAACAAAGTTTTGTTGTTTTCCTACTTGATTTTTTAATACAAAATTAATGGCTTACTTGTTTTCTTTAACATTTAATATACACTTTAATTTTCTTACTTGTTTAATTGTTTTAGTACCATCAGATTTTTTTTTTCTTTTTTTTAATATACACTTTTTATGTAGAGATATTATTGATAGATTGTTTTACTTGTTTCATTTGATTTATTGTGTTCAGATTTCATATACACAAATTAAAATTGTTTTCTCTTTTTATTGGTCTACTACCATTTAATTTCAGTTAGTAGCAGCATTTCATCATATACAAAATTACATCGAGATTTAAATACTTTTTCCTCAAAAAGCATGATAAATTGTCTTTGCAAATTGTGATGGTTTAAACGTAAGAATAATGAAATTATTTTATTTATCTATCATTGGATAATTTGGGATTTACATAAACATATCCCACCTCTAGACAGACCATATGAAGCCCTTTACAATGGTAAATAACACGTGTCAACATTCCATTATTTTCCCACCAAGATAATAATTACTTTCCCTAATCCGACACACGTAAACAAGATAAAAGTTTAAACGATCAAATAGCGAAATTCGGAAATAAATTAAATTTTCACATAACACCAAGGATTTGAAATAATTGGGGGAAAATTAAAAAAAAAAAAAATAGAAACGTGAATTTGTAAAAATGTAAAAAAAAAAATTAAAATCTCAAGCCAACACGGCGGCGTACACAATAGCGACGAAGGCGGTTCCGGCGATGAAAGCCTTGTTGGAGAAAGCGGCACTTGGGGCAAGTGCTTCACCCGAAGGTCCTGGAGCAAGTCCGCTTGGGCTCAAGGCGGGACCTTCAGGCGCAGGTGGAGAGGCGGCGGGGACATCAGCCGGAGAAGGAGCGGCTGACGGTGGGGTAGTGGCGGGGGCTGGAGTCGCGGCTGGTGGTGGAGTGGTGGTTGGGGATGGGGTTGCGGCCGGTGGTGGGGTGGCCACTGGAGGAGGAGTGGCGGCGGGAGGAGGAGTCGCGACAGGAGGAGGAGTGGCGGCTGGTGGCGGAGGAGTGGCGGTCGGAGTAGGAGCTGGGGCTTGAGCGAGGGCTGACGTGGCGAAGAGAGCCACTATCAAGAAAACTTGGACAATTTTGGAACCCATCTCTGTCTCTGTCTCTCTCTCGGAAATGCTTCTTCTTTTGGTTTTAGAGTGGGAGAGGTTCTGAGATTAGGGAGAGAGTTGTGAAGGTGAGGAAAATGGAAGAGATGTATAAAAAGAGGGGAAAATTAAGAATTATTTCGATTAATTAAACGAGATTCCTTCCTAAATACTATCTTTTAAAGATAAAACTTGCAGACTAACATGCAAACGCATAATTGGAACATGGGGTTGCCTATCTATACTCTCCGAGGCCAAAGCATTAATATATTTAAAATTTGTTTCTTCTTAAAAAAATTGAATATCATTAGACTATATATATATTGATGATAATGACTAATGAACATTATAAGGTAAAAATCGATTTACATATGCAAGATAAATATCAAAATACTCTTAACATATTAACTTTGCTTAGTATACAATCCACCACCACGAATTAACGTTACATTATTAGGAGAAGTTAATATTTTGATTAGGTGAATAAACTTTTGACACAGCGAGCTGTGTGATTGGATGGTGAGTATAATTGGAGAGAGAATCCAAAAGTTGTAATGATATAATTATTTAAAAATCATTATGTTATTAAGGCAAACTAAGTGTATGACGTGGCAAATGTGGGGAGACAGCTAACATGTTCAGTTCAAAAAATCAAGAGTTGCAACTTCGCATGTCTTTCTGTCTACTTGATCCACCGGTTATTTTAATTTATATAAACGATCATTTTATTTAGTTTTAACAATGGCATATATATATATATATTGCCAAAATATTTGGCATATAGCAAAGAAATGTGACTCAATAATCCCATGTGCGTGACCTGATAGATCATTGGTATTGTTACCGTTAGACATTTGCTAATATACCCGTTCGTTGTTGGAAATAGCTGTCAGTGAATTAAAATATTTGGATAAATGTATAAAAAGAAGACGTTTGATGATAGCCTGTAAAGGCCATTTCGACAGTGATTCGGAAGGTAAGCTGTCCCTTTTTAAGATCTCTTTGTTTTTTTTTCTTTCTTTCGATTGAATGTGAATCATACATAGTTGGCAATTTTATTGCTAATTGATGTGATATACGTAACTTAAATCCATTATTTCCCAATACATTAGCCTAACCATATGACTTGGTATAATCTAAAATGTTTGTTTAAGATAAACATATGTCTAACGAACTCATGGTTTTCTCAATCTGGTTAATTTCATTTGGTCATAATATGTTTTATTTTCTTATGATGACTTGTAAGAATCAGAAGAACTCTCTGAAATTCTGTATATTTCTGATTAGGGTTTTACAAAGGAGACAATTCTCTATTTATACAAAGGTAAAATAATCCTAACTATATAAGGCCCAATACATATATACCCAATAAGCCTATATCTCTCAATACCCCTCCTCAAGTTGGAGCATGGAGATCTCGAATGCCCAACTTGCACAAAATATCTTGAAAATGACGACCTCCAAGTGCTTTAGTGAAGACATCCGCCAATTGTTGAGTAGTAGAAACATGCTGTGTCTGAATGATTCCAGTTACGATATCATCTCGAATGAAGTGGCAATCAAGCTCCACATGTTTCGTCCTCTCATGAAACACAGGATTCGCTGCAATATGAAGCGCAGACTGACTATCACAATACAAATCCATTGGACCAGAATGTGCAATACCCATCGTGGTCAAGACACTCTTAATCCACTTCAATTCTTTCACCGCCACAACCATAGCTCGGTACTCTGCTTCTGCCGAAGAGAGAGATACTACATCCTGCTTCTTTGACTTCCACGATACAGGTGAATTCCCCAACTGTATCAACCATCCACTCAGAGATCTCCTCGTGATTGGACATCCCGCCCAATCCGAATCACACCAAGCTGTAAGATGAAAATTACAGTCCGCTTTCAACAAAATTCCCATTCCAGGACACCCCTTCAAGTAACGAACGACTCGTAAAGCAGCCCGCCAATGATCCTCTCTTGGCTCACGCATAAACTGAGACAAGATGTGAACAGAATACGCAAGATCTGGTCTTGTCGCAGCCAGATAAATCAACCTTCCAACGATTTTGCGATACTTCTCTGGGTCAGTGAGTATCTCTGACGTCGACCTTCCCAACTGATGGTTCTGCTCCATCGGAAACTCTACCGGCCTACCACCAAGCAAACCAACATCAGCAATAATATCCAGAGCGTACTTCCTCTGTGATAAATATATCCCCTCTGCGTTTCTCGCAACTTCCAATCCAAGAAAATACTTCAATTTTCCCAAATCCTTCATATGAAAGCAATTACCTAGATACGTTTTGAATTTCTGTATCACTTCTGGAGAGCTCCCTGTTATCACAAGATCATCCACATATACGAGAACATGCAAGTGAACTTTACCACGAACTAACGAGAAAAGAGAGTAATCTGCCTTACTCTGTGTAAAACCATAGCTCAACAGTGCCGTCGAAAGTTTCGCGAACCAGCATCTCGGAGCTTGTTTCAAACCATACAATGACTTGCGCAATCGACATACCATTCCCTTCTTCGAACTACCAAAACCCTGAGGTACTCTCATAAACACCTCTTCTTCCAAATCTCCATGAAGAAACGCATTGTGCACATCCATCTGATGCAACTCCCAATTTTTCCCAGCTGCAACTTGCAGAACCAATCGAACTGTGCTCATCTTTGCCACAGGAGCAAATGTATCAGAATAATCAATCCCTTCTTTCTGACGATTTCCACAAGCTACAAGCCTTGCTTTATATCTTTCAATCGAGCCATCAGCATTATACTTGATTGTGTAAACCCATTTACACTCAATGACATGCTTACCTGGTGGTAAGTGTTCAATCAACCAGGTTTGATTTCGTTCCTGAGCCTCAATCTCCAGTCTCATAGCTTCTCTCCATCGCGGATCTGCCATAGCCTCAGCAAATGTTTTCGGCACAACTCCTTGTGTTATACTACACAGGAACGCTCTGTGTGACATAGAGAACCTCTCACAGCTCACAAAATTCTCAATCCCATAATCATTAATCAATTCCTGACTCACAGCAGACGCATTCATTGCAAATGTCGTATTGCACACAAAATCTTGTAACTTGGCTGGAGCTTGTTTCTGTCGCATTCCGCGTCCCAAAATTTCTGTTGCTGCAGGTTGATCCACCAGGTGTCGATCGATACTGGCTGGTATCGGTCGACACTCATCGACGTTCTCCTGGTGTCGATCGATACTGGCTGGTATCGGTCGACACTCATCGACATTCTCAGACTGTGTAACCGATTCAGGGTCAGTCTGTGGCCCTGTAATTCCCAACATATCACGTATTCCTGCTGATATAGCTTGCATATCTTCTTCTCTAACCTTGTCTGACACAACTGGAGTCTGTGTCACTGTATCTCCTGTCAAAACATGACTTATATCATCGAATCCAACACTATCATCCACAAATAACGTCCTTTGATCAGAATTAGGTGCCTCATCCACCTGATCTTTTTGCTCCAAATATGGGAATCGTTCCTCAATGAAGGTGACATCCCGTGAGACAAAGACTTCACGTGTCTCCAAATCAAAAAGATTCCACCCCTTCTTCGCATAAGGGTACCCCAGGAATACACATTTCCTGCTTCTACTTGCAAACTTATCTCCATGCCGTTTCTGATTATGAGCATATGCTAAACATCCAAACACTCGTATCTCACTATAAGCAGGGACTTTTCCAAATATAATCTCGTACGGACTCTTACCATTGTGTAACATAGACGGCGTACGATTGATTAGATATGCAGCACTCGAAGCACAATAACCCCAAAGTTCTATTGGTAGATTTGCCTGAAATCTCAACGCTCTTGCCACATTCAATATATGACGGTGTTTTCGCTCCACTCGCCCATTTTGTTGAGGAGTTCCTACACATGAAGTTTGATGAATTATCCCAGATGAGCGAAAATACTCCTTCATCACTACGAATTCACTCCCATTATCGCTTCGCACGATTTTCACCTGCTTCTCAAACTGTCGCTGGATGAGAGCGAAGAAATCAATCATTGTTTTCTGAACTTGTGTTTTATCACGAAGAAGAAAAACCCACACAGCTCTGGAATAATCATCCACAATAGTTAAGAAATACGAAGATCCACACAAGCTCTGTGTTCGATATGGACCCCAGAGATCACAGTGAACCATCTCGAAACACTCCTTACTCTTCTCCGTACTCTCAGGAAAGACATTACGACATTGCTTTGCTCGGAAGCAAACATCGCAATCAGAAACGCCAACACTCTTTTGATCCACTTCTGGCAATTTCTTAATCACCTTTTCAGAAGCATGTCCCATTCTTTTATGCCAAAGTTCCAGAGACCCCAACTTACTGACCTTCGCCACATTCACACTTTTATGAGTACCTTGAAGAAAATACAGCCCATCTTTCCTTTCACCCATTGCGATCGGAATCTGCAAAGCAATATCTTTCAACACACACAACTGCTTCGAGAACCACACAATGCAATTCATCTCATCAATAACTTGTGACACAGAGATGAGATTGCACTTAAGTTCCTTGACGAAGAGCACATGTGTCAAAGTACACTTCTCTGTCAATACCACACTTCCTACTCTATCAGCAGCAACCACATTTCCATTAGGCAGACCCACCCAACATGGTGAGATCGGATGCACATCGAACATGTCCCTCAATGTACCTGTCATATGGTGCGATGCACCACTATCAATAATCCACTCATCTGTATAATTGCTATTTCCCACACCATTTGCTGTCTCGAATCTCAACTCAAGAAGTCGAACCAGCTTATGCCATTGATCTTCCTTGAGGCCTGTCACAGCCTGTGTCGCCATGGTATCGATCGATACCTTGAAATCTTCTAAGGGTATCGATCGATACTCTCTCGTCTTTGCTGCAGATTCATCAACTGCACCTCCAAATCGTCTGTACTTCTCCAGCCACCAATCTGGATAACCATTTACCTGATAACATGATCTCACATCATGACCATACTTCGAACAATGAGAACACATACTACCTCGATTATGAAATCTCATTCTTCCTTGAAATCCAATAGATCTCGATCGATTAAACGTCTCCAAGCCCTTATGGCTCTGATACCATGTAAGAATCAGAAGAACTCTCTGAAATTCTGTATATTTCTGATTAGGGTTTTACAAAGGAGACAATTCTCTATTTATACAAAGGTAAAATAATCCTAACTATATAAGGCCCAATACATATATACCCAATAAGCCTATATCTCTCAATATGACTACCTTCTTTTATTTTATACAACCTACAAATCAGCAGCACCTTGCTATGATTTATTATTTTTATCTGAATTTTAATTCAGCTTGGGGTTTACGATATTTTGATATAATAATAAAATCTATCATAGTAGTTCCTTATCATCATTTTAGGCCACAACAGGCCGGCCCAATAGCCAAATACCTTTTACACATGGAGGACATGTGGAGTCGAACTCGACACCGGTAAGATGACAGCAGAAGTGTGACAACCACTGGCCCACTTGCTCCTTCTTATTAACCGGTTTTCCTGAGAAAAATAAAGAACAAGATTTGGGGGAAACATATGTTTACATCGTCGAACCGGTTTTGACCGATCAAGTCAAACTGGAAGACCGGAAAGGATAACATCGAAATGGGCTCATGGGCTCAATTGTAAGCCCATTACGACGATACGAGCTGCTTTTTGAAAGGTCTGTTGCGGTTTATGTTTCCCGCTATTATATTTGGCGGGAACCATATAGAAGCCAAAATAATAGCCTTACGATGTATTTTTAAAATTCAACGAAGATAAAAACATATCTTCACATTTGTTGTTTTATCTTTAGCATAAATTAATTATGCAAAACTTTATTTTTTTTCTTCATTAATTAAAATTTGAAATAAGACATTAAAAAGAGGGAGAATTTAAGAAAGAGAAGTGAGGGAGGAGGAAACAGAAGTAGAAGAAAGAGAGAGAGAATGACGAGTCTTAAATTGTAAGACTACATTATTGGGTGTTTGTGAACATGAAGTTGACCCATCGCTTTCGATCATTTCACCAATCTTCTTCACTCTCTCCTGCACACACACAGATAGATACAGATCCAAAACAAAACTGAAACAACAAGTAAATAAAAAACAGACAAACAAAATGTACAGCTTGAGCCTTTTTTTGGGTCCCCATGAAGACCCAGATCATCTAGTTTGATTGTATTTGGAACCCATCAGATTTGGAGTGAGAAAAGCAAAAAAAAAGAACATTTTTACCAACAGTGAGTGTGTCACGAGACTCACAACTAGAGACTAATTGAATTGGTCTTTTTTCGTCTATACCCAAGCTAGTTTTGAAAAAAGGATTCAAACAAGGGACATAAGTATACAATGTGCAATGAATGTATGCATACATCTATGTCTCCATATTCTTCACAATCTATCTATGACATTGAACCACCAGTTTTGTCTTTATAAAAGAGACTTTTGGTTAATTTTGTTACCTTTTCAAGGTGTGAGGAGAACGAAGAGATGGAGAATTTGTCAAATTCTAATGTGTGGAGTTCTCCAGAAACAGAAAGAGCAACTGCAGCACCAATCTCTGAAGCTCTAAACTCCAAAAACTCAATACCTGCCCACACATCATACAACTTTTCACAACCCCCATCATTCTTGTTTCCTTACCCAAAATCATAAAAACAAAGAAACGAAGACCGCCAAAAGCAAAAAATTGGGTTAAAAAAACAAAATCCAATGAAAAAGGAGAGACCTTTCACCTTTGGTTGTGTTGGCTATCACTTGTAGTGTTCTGGAGATCAGTCTGTTGGATGGTTCTTGATCATAACCATTGATCTTACTCAGGAAGTATATTATGTAAGAGCACGGTGTCACGGCTCGTAACCTCCATCTCAATACATTCAACACCAAAAGTTCCATTCTTTGAACTGATTTAGGCTCAAACATGAACCGGGGATCTCCAACCTATTAATGTTATCGTTACTAGAATATTGATTTTGGTTTTAAGACAACAATTAGAGACAATGGGAGATGAATAGAACCTGCAAATGTATTAATTTTGGAACTTTAGTTTCCTCAATTTTGACTGCCAAGGACAAACAAGCCACAGCCAACAATTGCACAGTCCAAGCTTTTCCACTCTACAGAAGAATGACAACTATTTTTCAATCGATAATCATAGTGATTAAAATCTTAGGCGAGGGAGGAGTTAATCTGACTTACAGGCAAGTCATGAACAGATAAGAAACGATCCAAGTAGTTAATGGCTAGGCATATACACAATGGTCCAAATTGATGTTCCTCACAAGCCTGTAATAATCGAAGGCATTAGAGAATATAGAGTTAATATTCATTCCTCTTCAGATCAAAGATAAGGCAAAGTCACGTCTTTTTCAGATCAAAGTCACTCAGATATCTAGAATATTGACTTGGTAGGAATTGAGTCAACACTCTAAGAATCGAAAGAAGAAAAAAATCTGACCTTCCAAATCCAATCAAGGGCTTGGTTTCTGACATTCAAATCCAAATCCCCACTTCTCAGTCTCTTGAGGTAATCATCTCTGGGCGAGTGTTGCCTCTCCTTCTCAATCATCTCTCTAATGATCTCTGCGGTCTCCGATGGAAAACCCATCTGAAGAATCGATGTTCCGTAAGAAGTAATCGAGGTTGTGTCGACAAATGTGCCGTTCTCATCATCAAAATTGGTGGTCTCTGTGGAAACGAGATTTGGTTTTACAATTTCTGCCATTATAGAGCGTCAAAATTGTTTCCTTTTTCGATCTATACAAATTTTACTGTTACGGGATTTGGAGGAAAAAATCGTTGTTAGTATAGAGGTTGAACTGAAAGAAAGATTTTCTTGTTCTTTGTTTTAGTTTTGGTTTTTTTTTAGGTGAGAGTTTTTAATTTTGGGGTCAAAAAAAGAGAGGAGATTTATTGAGAAATAGATGAAAATGTGATTCAGGGGTAAGAGAGAAAATGTGATGGAGAAAAGAGCAAAAAGATGAGATGAAAAATGAGAAAATTCAAATGAAAGGGTATCATTATCTTCTTTTTTTTTAACGAAAGGGTATCATTATCATGGAAACAAATATTTTTATTAATGTCAAGAAATTGTAAACTTTAAGAAATATTAATGATAATATTTAAATGTATTAAATTGCTATTAGTTCATAGTTATGGAAAAGTGTGTAGTGAAAGAAAATGATGCATTTATAACTAAATATTAATTGTTTTTTAATCTATGTGAAAAATACAGAAAATCAAACTTTGATGAAGTATATAATTTGATTTTGGAGATAAAATGCATAATAACTCTGATATTCATTTTCTTTTTTTTCACGGAACCATCATTATATGTGTACTAGGTATATACCCGCGCTACGCTGCGGGCTCTCTTTGTTAAAACATTTTGTTCCTCGCACAAAATCAAAACACACAACGTGAGAGTATGAAAAGTTCAGATTTTTCTCCAATAACCACAGAACAGGTGTTTCCGAAAAAACTCAAAACGAATTTCTTTTTATTTTTTTTTTGAATTTTAAAAATTATGACAATTAAGTTAAGAGACAGATCTACTTAGCAGTATTTTTTTTTGATTTTTTTGAAAAGTTTTTGAATTTATAAAAAATCGAAACAAACAGAAAAACGAAAAATTTTAAACCCAGAAAAATTGCAAAGAAGATAAACAGTTTAAGTAAAACGAAATGAAATGAAAAAAAGTGATAGATGGAACGAAATTACCCAGATTGTGGAGTGGTGCTCTGATACCACTTGACACACTCCTCCCAAGGATGCTCACTCTACGGTTTTGGGTAAGACGGGATAAGCCTTGCAAACGACGAATCGCTTCAAGGGATGTGGATCGAATGGTCTCACAAGGGTTGCGGAAGGCCCTTGATATTCCGCTTTGATTCTTTTGGATATGACTCACCAAAAGCATCAAAGGATTTCGATTGATATTACTCACAACCGAGATTGATCTAGAGAGAAAAGAGATTTTTGATAAAAGACTAGATGATTTGATAATGAGATTACAAAGAGATTATATAGGAAAATAAGAGGGGTTGCATGCACAGCAATTAACCACCTCGAAAATGACAGAAAATTAAACACAAAGACTTGACTAAAAATTAAAACAAAGTTTGAATTTAAAAAAATGACTCTTGCCCTTCTAATTTCGAAAATGATGATTGAGTTTCTTGGTCTTGGATCAACAAATGGGTTTTATTGGAAGTGATCCAATTGCCTCATTAAAAACCTCTCTTTGGAAAACCCAATGGGACAAAACCAAAGAGGAGGAAAAGAGCACAATTAAACCACTTAGCCATTTGTTGATCTACTTGGGCTTGTTATTCCAAAACCATAGAGGTTTGAAAACACTTCTTCCACCGAGCCCAAGCAATATGATCGAGTCCCACTTGATGGAATAATTTCCCCGAGATTTTCTTGAATCGTTTTGCCTTAGCTCCTTTCTTCGTAATGATTGATTTTCCCTCAGTCGGATGTCCCTCGGCAAGAACTCCCTAAGCTGAATGTCCCTCGGCTAGGAGTCCCTCGGCGCATAATCCCTCGGATAAGGATCCCTCGGATCCCTCAGCTTGCTTTCCCTCGACTCCCTCAGCATCTGGTTCGAGCTGCTCATCCAGGATCATATCACTTTTTGTTCGTTTTTATTGATTTAGTGACATGTTTTGCTAATGTTTTGTGTTAAATAGATAGATAGATGCATATTTTGGATGCAGATTAGAGATGATGAAAAACATGATATTTTTTATATTCTTATCTAAAATACTTCTTATATATATATATATATTATTATTATTATTTTTATTTTTTTTTTGAAATATCTCCTCAACATCAAAATGATATTCTCATCTAAGTTAATTGCGTATACTATAATAAACAATAAAATATTCAATGTCACAAAATCAAATTGCAGTTCATCTAAACTGAAATCGGAGATTTTAATTTTTACTGTATTCAAAATTTAAAATATATGTAGAGGGAAATAAGATGAAGCCAATATTTTTTTTTTCATTTAAGGTCAATAATTATTTTCATTGACATTCCTCTTATTCCCATGTTGCTGATGCTATCAGAGAAATGAGAATGATCTTGGCTGATTTGATCCCCATATTTCGGAATAGGTGGTGTCTTTATTATGCTCATGACTACCAACCACCTCTCATGTTGCGTGTTCTTTTCTAGAGATGCTAACAATTAGATTGAGGGTTGCATCGAAGAGAGTCCAGACCCGTGTGTGCCATAATCCGCGAAGTCGCTCAAGTTAAAACAACCATTTAAGCACCGGCCTAATCAACCTACAAGCTCTTACTCAAGACTAACTTTTCTTGAATTGGTTCAGATTTTTCTAATCCTCCACAACAATGACCACTTGTAATGCTCTCTTTAATGTTTAATTTTCATAGGCAACACTGATTTTTGTTGTTATGCAATATTAACCATAAATAACAAAAAAGGACGGATTTAAAGAAGAATTATTTTGTAGTCTAACTTTTGTATATATCATTAAAATAATTTTTTTAATACCTCAATATTATATTTTGTGTGTTTTTTTTTAAAACTTAAATTTGTTGTGGAGTAGAGAATTTCGAAACCCAATCAGACAATACGTTTACTAAAAAATGATCTTTTTATCTTTTGTTTTCTATATTTGTTATTTCTTAGGCTTATGCAATTTTTTGTAAACATATTTTGAGATTTGCATTGGTAAGTTAACTAAAACTTCTAAATCGTTAAAGTATTTCGCATTTTAAATTACTTGGATTTATCATATTTAATGTTATGGTAAAATATAAATTATTTTATAGTACCTTAAATTATGTTTGTTTTTCTATTAATAAAAAAAATACAATACATAGATTGAAAAATCATTGATCATGGGTTGAACTGGATTGACCTGGCCATCTTTGTAACCCCACAAATTTCAGGTTGGGATTTAAATACACTGCATCAAATTATGTCCAATTGGTTTCTTAAGAGCTTTTGTCACTTGAAAAATCATATCCATGGACAAAATCCATATCGAAGACTTAATTGATTTTGATGGGGAACCTATAAAATATAATATTGCTAAAGAAAATGAATAACCTATATATAAAACCATTTTTCTGTATAATATACAATGTGTTTACGCCGCTTGTGGATGCTTTTCATGAGGGTATGAAAACCAAAAAGGAATCTCAAAGAACTCAAGTAGCCTCCATTTTCCTCTTCCTTTTTCTAAAGTGTGAATTTTGTAACTTTTCCATGCCATCAAACCCATTTATTTAATCCTCTCTCTTGGTATCTTGTTCAGTTGTTTTGCAAATGTAAGAGATCACGCTATTCATTATCAACTTTTCCTTGTATTCTTAAAAGAAAAGGACATGATTCAAAATATGTTGTTGCCGTTGTTTAGTCTTAACTTTCTTTTGCAACATATTCTCTTACTAAGACAACACACACATAACCAAATTTTGCATCTGTTGTCAGATATCATTTACGTATATGTGGGTTACACTGGTATCAATTAGGCACCAAATGTGCTCGCTTTTAGGAATGTGAGAGACGGTGAAGAGATTAATCATGTTACCTTTATCAACAATGCTCCATATAATTCGATTTCTCCAATGAGGATGAATTCTAAAGTAAATTGTTTCTTGGTTTCCAGCTCTTGAGGAATCAAGTTCCATAGTCTCCAAAATCTACTACTGAAAGAAAGATATTTGAAGAATCACTAAATGGGTATATAGATAAAAAAAATTCAGCATAGATATGATTATCTTCTATACTACCAATGAGAAGTAGACAAACCACAATTGACAGAAATGAGAGGTTTTACAAAACTAATTCAAAATATATTGACATCTACTAAAATGATTCAAACTAATAAGGTAATCTTTACTTGCATCCTTATATCTTGAACCTTATATCGAAGATCAACAATGGTCTATTAGACAAACATAACTTGATAAAAGATAAAGATTAGCAACAATCCTAAAGTAAAAGTAGACTCGACACCCTCCCATTCATCTTCTTTTAGACAAAAAAATTAAAACCTTACACAAAATTTTCAGTGAAAGTCAATACCGAACATTAATTGAAGAAGACGAAGCAAAGTAAAATCTAGAGATAATGAAAGGCTGAGACAGAGACATAAGAGTAATGTAATCAACTCATGAGAAACCTGGTTAATCCCATCAAATAGGTTTCAAGCTCATGTTTAGAGACAGTATGACTAAGAATTTTCAAGATAAAAATCCTATATGACTTGAAATTCCAGTTATAGATGTGTTTCATGGATCGAAATACATCAATTTCCACTCCAAACCCCATATTGATTTTATTGGTACAAGGAGAAAGCACGAATCTTAATAATCTTCAAATAAATTCAGAATAAATTGGAATTGATCCATGTACCGTGTTAAGCTTATCACCCCCAAGATTCACACTCTCAAGAGCCTTCTTCCCAGCGACAATGCAGCACTTCAAGCAATCGTCAAGCCGACGCTCATTCTTCTCATCGATGTAACCTTCGGAGCTAAACCCACAGATCTGGCCACCGAATCGAGTCGGGAACTTGGACGCGTCGAATCGATCAATCAAGCTGATTCCACTCTCAACGGAAAGCAATTTCTCGTAGTGAGCATCGACATCGTTCCCAAAGACAGAGACGAGGCCAATACCGGTAATCACAACATGTTTCTTCGGATTTGTCTTGCGTTTAGGAGCACGAACAGCGGCTGATGCGGAAATAAATGATGAGGGTCTCTCATTGGCAATCTGATGCGACTGTCGATTCGAAGGCCTTAGAAGTAGATTCGGCGGATAAGCACGGAGAGACGAAGATTGAGAGCTTGCATGGCGGATCCAAAGAGAGAGAGAGAAACGGGAAGAAGCTCTTTACTTTTTCTCCTGCTCTGATTTTTTTAATTGAAAGTTTAGGTGTATAAAATTAAACTGATCTGTATTAAATAAAATGTTTTGATTGGTGAATTTTTTGACTGATGTGTCAGCTCCTTAGAACTTAAAAAAGCTGATGTGTCCTCTCCTGGAGAGGCACAAGGGGATTTATAGTATTGATTCCACAACTCTGATAAAAAGCAATGTTTATTAAAAGGAATATGTTTTATAGAAATAAAAGGAATACCCTAACAAAAGAAAAGAGATCCGTTATTTTTTTTTAAGAAAATGATGATGCCCCGAGCTAAAAAAGAAGAAGCATATATTATTAAATTATAGGTTTTATATCTTTAGATCAAATTTAAATTTTAACATGACAACAATTTATATGATTTTGTAATGGGGGTGGACTGGAATCACGTGTGAGCGAGCAACTTTTGCTGTTTAATTTTTACAGTATCATACTCTAAAAAGATTGGTGGGAGAAAAGAAAAGTTGAAAACAATTAATATGTATCAGAAATCGACCAAAGACACTTTTTATTTTATATCGTTTCATGCATGCAATGCAGACAAAGTGGTCCAAGTACAATTTTGATGTTTTGCATCTCTTTGTGTAATGAGATTCGACTTCTTTGATTCTCATCTCGGATCTTGCATACGTGTGTGCACGTCTATGGTCGCTCTACGTTACATAAATTTTGTTGCTTTGGCTGGATTTGTATATTTACAAACAGGTTGAAGTTATTATATTCAACCCAACAAAAATCCAAGATTCTTGGTTTCCAACTTGAACTAGAAGAGACCGTAGATTTTTGGTTTCCAACTTGAACCAGACGAGACCGTAGATTTTTGGTTTCCAACTTAAACCAGACGAGACCGTAGAAGAATCAAAATTCGAGAATAAGGATAAAGAGGTTTTTAAGGCTTAAGCAAAGTCGAGAGATGACAAATTTTTAGAGAACATAGTTTTAGTAGAGTAGATAAATCACCAAGCTGTGCACATAATCATCATAAACACTTAAATATTTTTGTTCACAGTTTTGAGCAAAGGTTATGAGGATTTTGAGATCGAAATTGGTGGCGGAAACAGCGCGCATAACACTCTCCACCCTCCCCAAGATCCTCAGGCCTCGTCCATCTGCTCCTGAACCAAGAATATTAATAACTCAGCACACACACTTTCTCGGTTATTTCAGTTTTTAAGACTTTATTTGATGCATCTGAACACGGATATCAAGTACAGTCTATGATCAAAGCCCTATTCACACTAACACGCGATTTCGCATAGTGAAGAAAGAGAAACGGTATGTAGTAAACAACTTTAAGATGTAGAGTAGAAAATAGAGGTACGGGATAAAGAGATGGAAAGAGGAGTAACCTGCATATCGGAGGTCCAAAGGGTTAGATTATCCCTCAGCAACTGCATTATGAGAGTGCTGTCTTTGTAGGACTCCTCTCCCAGTGTGTCAAGCTCAGCTATGGCTTCTTCAAAAGCCTACAGATGGATCAATCATCAAAATTAAGAGTGTCCCCACAGAATGAAAAGATTGGTTGTGTTACGAAATCTCTTTTACATAATGAGCGAGAAGTTCTGGTTTAAACAGAATGAGACGTCAGTCCTAATTTGGACAACATGGATCTTGTTAGAAAGAAAAGGGATTTTGTTAAAGAAAGCTCAGTCAAATTGATCGAAAATGAAGCACAATCAGTTCTTTTTCCAACAAAACATCTTCAGAAAAATAAGGTAGAGCAGGAAAAGTCAACCAGTGGTCAATTCCCTTAGTCAAAACATCAATCAAGAAACAGGAGAGCGACGTTCCTAGTTGAGAATTAGGCAGTGAAAAAGAAAAAGGAAGAGTAACCTGTTTGGCCATGTTACAAGCTTTGTCTGAAGAATTGAGGATCTCATAGTAGAACACTGAGAAATTGAGGGCCAGGCCAAGCCTTATTGGATGAGTAGGCGCCATATCAGCAGCTGCGATATCCTTGAAAAACATTACATTGAAAGAGGGACAAATATGTCACCATCAGTTTGGAGAAGAAACTATAAGACAAATTCGAAGAAGAAGAGCAAGATTTGATCAGTACAGTAGCTCAATTTCGAGGCAATTTCTAGATCAGGAACCAATTACTAGATTTGGAAGATAATATTCCCAATAGAAGAAATCTCGGAAACAGAGGTTTAAACAAAAACAGCAGCCAAATCGGATCGATTCCACAGTATCCAGAATGAAATCAGCAAGATTTACCTGAGCTGCCTTGTAAGCGAGCATGGTATCTTCCGCAGCTGCTTTCCTCTCGTCTCCAGACTTAAACTCCGCCATGTAGCGATGATAATCGCCCTTCATCTTCAGGTAAAAAACCTTAGACTCGCTCGCGGCGGCGGATGGGATCAGATGCGAGTCGAGGAGCCTGAGGATCCCGGAGCAGACGGAGGAAAGCTCCGTCTCCACCTTAGATCTGTAATCCTTGACGAGCGACACGTGCTCTTCGTTCTTCCGGCTCTCTTCCTTCTGCTCAATCGAGGACACGATCCTCCAGGCGGCGCGTAGAGATCCGATCACGTTCTTGTACGCGACTGAGAGGAGATTCCTCTCCTCCACGGTGAGCTCCTCCGCCGGAGTGGCGCCTGTAACGAGCTGCTCCATGAACTGGACCATCTCCTCGTAACGCTCCGCCTGCTCGGCGAGCTTCGCCATGTACACATACTGGTCTCTGCCTAATGTCGCCGCCATTAGAGAGAGAAAGAGAGATTTAGTCTTTTTTGGGGAAATTTTGAATAAAATGAAAAAAAAAATGAAAGGAAGAAGAAGAATAAAGGGCAAGAGCCAGGTGGGCTATTAAAAAAAAAATTATTTTGACCACTCGCGCGTGGTACCACTTTCGAATTTACGACGCCGTTTCACGTATGAAACTATCGTATAGTCAGGCGAGTGGAGTGTGTAGGCGCGTGGGAATGAATAGAGGGGTTGGTTTTCCGATAAGAGCGAGTGAATGGACGATAATAATAACTTTTTAGTGCGTCAGCCTCCAGTCACTCACTAGTTTCAAAGTTTGAATTCTCTGGATATTTGGGCCTTTTATTAGGCCTTTTATTAGGCCTTGTGAAGCTAAATACTCGCCTGGCTGGCTTTCGAAATTAAAGATAAGCTCTAGATTATAACATTTTCTTTTAGGTTTAATGTTAAGATTCTAAATTTATTTGAACTTTAGAAGGAGTTTGAAACAGATATAATGTTAGATGTATCTCTATATTTAATTGGTAAAAAAGTAAGTGTATCCTAAAACATGTGATGTGTAAGGAGAGTAAATCTAAGATTTTAAAAATAATAAAAAGAAAATAACAATTAGTGTGTTAAAATAGTATATACATTCAAGTGTTTGGGGAAAAAAATATGCATTCAAATTGGGAAAACAGAAAAAAAAAATATTATAAAAGGTAAAAAGTAAAGAAAAAAATGGAAAGATGAAAATATGAATCTTCTATATGTAATTACATTTGTCAATTTTAAGTGTAGAGAATCCAAGAACTTATTAATTAACACTATTTAGAAACCAATAAAAAAAACACTAATTAGAAACAACCAAATCCAAAACATTTCACTAGAAATCTTATAAGTTAATGACAAGTTTTAATTAAAGCAAACACTAATAAGACAGTTGTTAGTTTACCACCGACTAATTTATAGTGAAAGACAATTTCCTACAACTGGTAGTTTGTAGTGATGACATTGGTTGATAAGCTGATCTTTTGATATATGTCCATGTGGGTCCCACAAACCAGAGACAAAAGTGCATCGGCGGTTTGGAACAAGCTCCGTCGCACTCACGCGCGCACAAGTCGCGTGTATAACCAAAAGAGATCGTCTTCTTTTGCCACGTCAGTTTCACAGCGAACCATCAATCTCCGTTACCGTTAACTGACGTCACCAATTTAACGCCGATCTTCTCCCTATTTAAAACCCCCACATCTGTTAGCTTTTTTTTCTTCTTCCTTTTGTTTTTTTTCTGGTGACAGAGATTAAAAAAAAGAGGTCTTTTCAATCCTCCATTTTCTGTTTCTTTGGTTAATGATGAATTTAATTCGATGATCTTCAAAGACTGATTCTTTTTCTTTTCCGTAATCGTAAAATTGACTTTAGTTTGATAAAAAAAAAGGATTAGTTCTGTTCTACTGAGCATTTCGTTTTCACTTTCGCACTTGCGTCTCTCTCGACAAAATCTCCGTTTTTTTCGCAGTGTAAGCTAAAGATTTTTTTTTTTTTTTTTGATAAACAAAAGAAACAGTGTAAGCTAAAGACTTACTTTTCGTTTTTTACTAGCAGGAATCAATTTTTTTTCTTCTTCTAAACCGTTCTAGATTTCTCTTCGTTCATGTGTATTAATCGTAGAAGAGATTAAAAAAGGTGATCCTTTTCTTCTATTGGTCCGTTTCACTAGAATTTTAACCTTGCTTTTATAGTCGTAGACATCTTTTTCTTCGATTTTGTTTCATGTATCTCTGTCATGATGTATTGGAGGCACTGTCTGAGTCTCTGAGATAACATTTCTGGATATATACGTTTATGGGTTTTGGATTCATATGAAAGCTATAGAATTGTTTTTTCTTCTTCTTTATTTACGGAATTGGGTCTTCGTTTTTTCCATGCATGCACTTGGATTGATAGATTAATGTTAAAATGAAATGTTCTGTTTTTTCTTCTTTTGATATCTTTGTTTTGTCAAATAATTATAATCTATTGGAATTGTTTATAACTTTTGTTTTTCGAATTGTTTATAACTTCAGCAGAAAGGAAAAGTTATATAAAAAATAAAATAAAAAACTTCAGAGGAAAGGTTGAAGCTGAAGAATAATGTTCAATAAAGGTTTCCGAAATAATGGCTTACGAGAGGTATGAATAATTTTACATTCATTCAAAACAAAAAAAATGAACCATTTTTGCTAGCAAACTCATAGTGTGTGTTCTGATTCTGTTGCTGTCGATTTTTGATTTCTTAGTATATATAGTGATGAGTTTATAAATTGTCATTAGGATGGTGCTTCAAGAGGAGTAAATGCCAAGCGTGTTTGGAATGAAAGTGCTTCTGGTTCGTCGGTTGATGAGAGATACTCACCACAGAATTTAAAAAATCGTGTTGGTTCAAAGGTTCATTGTGCAAATGATTTGCCTGACTCAGCATCGAGCACTGAAGCTTCATATGTACCCTCTCTAGCTCTCACGATGATTATGATTCTGTTCTCATTAACTCCAAGCTGTTCTTACCTGTTTAATCGGTTTACAGGAATCAAAAAGCGCTGGTGTGCAGAACAATAAGTCTTCTTATAACGAAGGTGAGCTTCCATCTATACGTAGCTCAGGACCAACAAAAGGAAATGCTGAGGTTGAAACTATCCAGAAAGAGACATTACCTTCCCGTTTTCCTGCCTTCCATGCAAGGTGAGGGAGTTACATACATAGCTGGCTTATCTTGAAACCTCTTATCAGCTATAATTAAGAAATCACTCACTTCTATAATTTCTCATTATATGTAGTGAACAAGGTCCATGGTTTGCAATGATTTGCTATGAAGCCTGTGTACGGCTATGTCTTCATTCGTGGGCAACATATAGTGTCAGTGAGGCTTCATACTTCCTCAACGATGATTGCGTTTTAATCCGAAATGCATTTGGGTGAGACATGTTTTGGTATTTGGTTTGTTGTGACTTTTGTGCACTGCAACGGTTGTTTAATGTTAAGAACAAAACATCTAGTTTGCAGAATTTCTTCCTTCGATCCGAAGAAGAACAACTAGGAAATAGACCTTCTACCTTGGTTACTGAGACAACTGCTCCAAAATGCAAGAGAAGTGTTGGAAAAATCAAACTCCAAGGTATATTTTCTATCTCTCTTTTTAAAATCACATTTCATTTCCCCATCTGATCTATGAGAATTGCTGGAAAAGAAAACTAAAAAGTGTGTGTTTTTTACAGTTGGTAGGATCAAAATGGGATTAGATCCACCGCCTGGTTGCCATATTCCATCACTGAAGCATGAGATTGTTAGTCAGCAAATCGCGGAGCTGAATTCTACTTTGTCTTCTGGATGGAAAGCAGTGAAGAGAGTTCATGTCGCTCCTCGAGTTCCTCTGAATGGTTCACTAACGAGGAAAAGTCTGGCGTATATGCGCGCATGTGCTGACTACCTTAAACAGGTCTCAAAAGTCCTTCAAAAAGAATTCGTTACATCTCACACCGGACCACGTCCTTTAAAAGCAATACAACTACAAGGTATATTCGGTTGCATTTTAATCTTGTGCATTACTGTTTCATCTTCATTTCTGTATGATCTAACTATAAAACTCTTTTGTTCTCAGAAAAGTTTAAATGTTCGTTGAGGCTAAAGAGCTCTGCAGAGGAGGATCAAATAAAAACACAACCTGAATCTGGCGAATCATTTGTCTTGTACGTTTCCTTGTACATTCATGATTTTACTCTAGATTCCTTTTCCTATATAGTTGGAGTTAAAATATGGTTTCTGTTGTAGCTTACCAGATAGTATCGGTGATGATTTGATTGTTGAAGTTCGGGATTCAAAGGGGCAGTTTTGTGGTCGTGTCTTAGCTCAACTAGCATCAATAGTTGATGAACCGGTGAGATACTTGTTAAGCCTTATGTTGTGTCCACAAGACGATTTGGCTTAAAAAAACTAAAGTGTTGGATCTTGTAGCAGAACGAGAAGCTTAAATGGTGGGCAATATATCATGAACCAGAGCATGAACGTATTGGGAGAATCCAACTTCATATAAACTACTCAAACAGCTTAGATGAAAAAACTAAGGTACATGATTTTTTTTTTCCACATTAGAAGCTTCTTTCAACCGTCTCAAAATCGTATACTAACGTGTTCCATTCATATTTAGTGTGGGTTGGTAGCAGAAACTCCAGCATATGACTTGGTCTTGGAAGTGGCTATGAAAGCTGAGAATTTTCAGCGCAGAAATCTGTTAATCAAAGGGCCATGGCAATGGATGTTAACTCAATTTGCATCCTATTATGGGATTTCGGATGCGTATACAAAATTAAGGTAATTTAGAGACAATAAATGATTTTTAGTTTCGTAACCAGAAAAATTTCATGCACTTAAGTAGGTGATGTTATACGAGACGTTTTTTTTCGTGATTTGCAGATATCTTTCATATGTCATGGATGTTGCCTCACCTACTAAGGACTGTCTTGATCTGATATATGATTTTTTGTCGCCCGTTTTAATGAAAGGCAATCGCAAGGCTTTATTAAGTCATCAAGAGGTATGTATGTATATTTGATTTCTGTAGCTCTTGACCAGTTGTGAACATGTTTCAATATTCAAGTAGCTCACTTTCCTTTTGGTGCATTCGACAGAATCGCTTGCTAGGGGAAATTGATGAACAAGTTCAGCAGATTCTTGCTTCGACATTCGAGAATTATAAATCTCTTGATGAATCTTCTTTTGTTGGAATCAAAAATGTTTTCGAGCCTCCTACAGGCACTCCAGCACCCGCTATAACACCAGCTATCAAGCTTTACTGTCTTCTCAATGACTTGTTAATCCCCGAGGCACAACTAAGACTTTGCAGATACTTTCAGGTATCAAACACACATAGTCTCTCTCTCTCTCTCTCCATCTTTTATTACATTGCGTTATTACATGGTGTTTCAGGCTGCTTCAAAGAAAAGGTCAAGAAGATACTTATTGGAAACAAACGATATACTTCACAATCATATTGAGGGTGCACAAGCCACTTCATGTCAGAAGATGAAGTCTTTAATATTGAGCCTTAAGAAGGAAATCTCAACTGATATAGCCATCAATAATAGCAATGTGCTCCCAAGGTTTCTCTAAGTTTCATATATGCAACATTTATATGACTATTTTAGTGGGATCTCTCTATTGATTCTCTCTGTGAACACCAAAACAGGTATATAGACCTTCCAAATCTTTCTGCCGCAATATATAGCGTGGATCTATTCAACAGACTAAGGGAATATCTTACTGCATGGCCTCCTCCTTCTCCATCGCCTCCAGTTGTCGACCTTGTCATTGCGACTGCTGACTTTGAAGCCGATCTCTCACGTTGGAATATAAAGTAATATTTGCTAATGCAAATTTACTGAGTACTTTAGAAATCTATCTTTTTATACTTTCATATTACTGATATGCACTTTTATTGGTATGTTGGTAGGCCGATCAAAGGTGGTTTTAATGCCAGAGAGCTTTTCCATCCATATATTACTACTTGGATCGAAGAGAAAAGAAATGCTCTATATGAATTCTGCAAGTCAGAAACGGTACTAATCTTGCAACAAGTTCTCTATAGTGCTGACACTGGAATGCAACTGAATATTTTGATTGTAATCAGGCAAAAGCATGTAGTGAGATTCAAGGCCTGACCTCCCCATTTGTCGATGAAATGTATGAGTTACTCAACGCAACACTTGACGAATTTGATATCATCATCAGGCGTTGGCCAGATTATGCAGCATCCTTGGAGAAAGTAAGTAAAAAAACAAAAACAAACTAAGACCGTTGCTTCATGGATCAGAAGGCTAATTTATAAGTGTATTGCTTTTGCTCTATGGAAAGGTTGTTGCGGATTCGGAGAGGGCAATGGTTGAAGCGTTGGAGAAGCAATTTTCGGAAATCTTATCTCCCTTAAAGGACAGCAAGATATCTGCCTTGAAATACGTCCAGAGATTGACCAAAAAAGGCACATCTAACCTCTACTCTGTTCCAAAAGAGGTAAGTTTACTTAACTGTGTTTCTATTTTTTTTTCATGTTTTCATCTAAGAGTTATTGTAAGAGAAAATCTTTAAAATATGTTTCAGCTTGGAGTTTTTCTAAATTCCATGAAAACAGTGCTTGACAAACTACGGTCGAGTATTGAAGTCCGGTTCAAAGTGTGGAACTCTTATCTCCCTTATTATAAAGAAAACATAGTTTTGGGGGAGCGGCTGAGCGAAGTGACTGTACTGTTAAGATCCAAATTCAGAAGTTACATGCAAGCGCTCGAGGATAAACTTGCAGAGAACGTTGGTTACTACACCTTTCTGAACATGTAGTTTCTGAGATTTTCCGTCTTGTCTTCACGGATCATTGAGAAAAATCTTATCTTATGTAACAGTTGAGGATACAAAGTCACATGAGGATGAAGAACATCATTCACGACTTAAAGGGAACAACATCAGAATCAGATGTTAGAAACAGAATGCAGAGTTTGAAAGATTTACTAGACAAGACCATGGATCACCTGCATGGTGTTTTGTCGCTCGATGTGTTTGTCTTAGCATGCAGAGGAATACGGGACAGGATGGGACAGGTTAGGAAGGAAAACCACATCGTTTCTTGCGTCATCACTGTTCTTTTTATGTATTTGTCTTCTTTTTTTTTTCCGCAGGACGTGCTTTGCCTATTGGAAGGCAGGAAAGATAAAGTGACTTGGCACAAAGGCCTGACAATCGCAGTTTCTGTAACTAAGTCAACTTTCTTTTGGACATTCTCAACTCTTTATCACTGCAAAGCAAACATATGTCTGTGTTTGAATCTGATCTTGTAATTGTTATATGGTGATTGGCAGGTTTTAGATGAGATATTCGTGACTCAGATGCAAAGCTTGCTGGGGGATTCGCTAAAGGAAGAGGATTTGGAGGCACCGGTATCGATGATGGAGCTTCGGTATATGCTCTGTGAAGATAAGAAAGGCTACTACATAAAAAAGAAAGACTAGCAAGGCCCATACATATTCATCTTCATTTTATGTGTGTTTCTGCTTAATAAAATGTATAGCCATAAACAAATTCATCACTGTTGGCAAAAAAAATAATATATATATATATGCATATTCATCTTCATTTGATGTGTTTTCTGCTTAATAAAATGTATAGCCAAGTTTCTATAAATATATGATAAACAAATTCATCACTGTTGGCAAAAAAAAAAAAAAACCAAACAAACAATGAGAGAAGGGCGCTTCGGTCAAGCTGGGAAAATTCAAAAAATTCCTCGTCTGAGAGATTCAAACTCTCGCGGGTAGAACCCATTTACTTAGCAGGCAAACGCCTTAACCACTCGGCCAAAGCGACGTTTTGAAAATTGTGGGACCCGTTTTTATTTTAAATTATTTCCTAACGGGTTAGTCCTGGACATTAAAACCGGAACCGAAAATCGGAACCGGAACCGATCTGAAATTATCGGTTCGGTTCGGTTCCGGTTCTAGCCAAAATATCCATTGGATCTTGTATTGAAGATCCATGGATATCGGTTCGGTACCCGTAACCGAAATTACTAACCGAATACCCGAACATATATATACAAATATGCAATTACATATTTCGGGTATGTTCTTTACATTTCGGGTATTTTTATATTTCAGATATTTTTTATTTTTTACATTTCGGGTACTGGATACCCGAACATATATATACAAATTTTTATTTTTTACATTTCGGTTCCGGGTATTTTTATATTTCGGATATTTTTTTTACATTTCGGGTGTGTTCTTTACATTTCGAGTATTTTTATTACATTTCGGGTACTGGATACCCGAACCGTTTGAGAACCGAAACTTTTCGGGTATAATATAAGTATTTCGGGTACTGGATACCCGACCCGTTTGAGAACCGAAACTTTTCGAATATTTTACGGTTCTTAGTCTTCTATACCCGAACCGAACTGGAACAGATTAGTACCGAACCGGAACCGAACCGAAACTATTTCGGTACCTATATGGATCTTAAACCTTCATACCCGAAATGCCCGGAACCGAATCGATTCGGTTCCGGGGATGTTGTCCGACCGCGATCTAAACCTATGGCTTTTAGGACGTTTACTCGGCGGTTAGACAATTTTAGATTATACAGTAAATGCACATGTGAATCAATATTTTAGAACTCGTTCCCACACGGTGGAGCCCTGGGCATTTCGGGAATCGGGATGGGAAATTACGGGTAAGGGACGGGAACGGGAAGTTCGGGAATCTGTAAATACTATCCAAACTATTCCCATAAAATAACAGAACGGGAAATTACGGGTAAGGGACGGGAACGGGAAATTCGGGAAAAGAAATATACTACCCAATACATACCCAAAGTGAAATTAAATCGGGTAAGGGACGGGAAAGGGACGGGTAAGGGTTTGTAAATTGTTAATATGGGCTTATTAAGTTAATATGGGAAAGAGAAGGGTTTGTAAATTGTTAATATGGGAAAGGGACTGGTAATATTATATGGGTTTATTAAGTTTATGGCCCATTTGTTTGTAAATTGTTAATATATTGAATTAAAATCAGAATATGTAAAATTCTGTTTTTGCATTAACCAATAACCAAAAGTCCAAAACCTCTAAAATTCCACTTCTTGTAACTACCCAATGGGAAGTTCGGGTAATCCCGTTCCCTTCCCTACCCTTTCCCTTACCCATTTGAGTAGTATTTTCGGACCCAAACGGGAAATTACAATTTCCCTTTCCCCAAAAATTCGGGAAAATTGGGACGGGAACGGTACGGGACGGGTTACCCTTCCCAAAATGCCCAGGCCT
>PKML01027533.1:399094-476309 GCA_002933935.1 Eutrema yunnanense | reverse complement strand
GGCAAAAAAAAAAAAAAACCAAACAAACAATGAGAGAAGGGCGCTTCGGTCAAGCTGGGAAAATTCAAAAAATTCCTCGTCTGAGAGATTCAAACTCTCGCGGGTAGAACCCATTTACTTAGCAGGCAAACGCCTTAACCACTCGGCCAAAGCGACGTTTTGAAAATTGTGGGACCCGTTTTTATTTTAAATTATTTCCTAACGGGTTAGTCCTGGACATTAAAACCGGAACCGAAAATCGGAACCGGAACCGATCTGAAATTATCGGTTCGGTTCCGGTTCTAGCCAAAATATCCATTGGATCTTGTATTGAAGATCCATGGATATCGGTTCGGTACCCGTAACCGAAATTACTAACCGAATACCCGAACATATATATACAAATATGCAATTACATATTTCGGGTATGTTCTTTACATTTCGGGTATTTTTATATTTCAGATATTTTTTATTTTTTACATTTCGGGTACTGGATACCCGAACATATATATACAAATTTTTATTTTTTACATTTCGGTTCCGGGTATTTTTATATTTCGGATATTTTTTTTACATTTCGGGTGTGTTCTTTACATTTCGAGTATTTTTATTACATTTCGGGTACTGGATACCCGAACCGTTTGAGAACCGAAACTTTTCGGGTATAATATAAGTATTTCGGGTACTGGATACCCGACCCGTTTGAGAACCGAAACTTTTCGAATATTTTACGGTTCTTAGTCTTCTATACCCGAACCGAACTGGAACAGATTAGTACCGAACCGGAACCGAACCGAAACTATTTCGGTACCTATATGGATCTTAAACCTTCATACCCGAAATGCCCGGAACCGAATCGATTCGGTTCCGGGGATGTTGTCCGACCGCGATCTAAACCTATGGCTTTTAGGACGTTTACTCGGCGGTTAGACAATTTTAGATTATACAGTAAATGCACATGTGAATCAATATTTTAGAACTCGTTCCCACACGGTGGAGCCCTGGGCATTTCGGGAATCGGGATGGGAAATTACGGGTAAGGGACGGGAACGGGAAGTTCGGGAATCTGTAAATACTATCCAAACTATTCCCATAAAATAACAGAACGGGAAATTACGGGTAAGGGACGGGAACGGGAAATTCGGGAAAAGAAATATACTACCCAATACATACCCAAAGTGAAATTAAATCGGGTAAGGGACGGGAAAGGGACGGGTAAGGGTTTGTAAATTGTTAATATGGGCTTATTAAGTTAATATGGGAAAGAGAAGGGTTTGTAAATTGTTAATATGGGAAAGGGACTGGTAATATTATATGGGTTTATTAAGTTTATGGCCCATTTGTTTGTAAATTGTTAATATATTGAATTAAAATCAGAATATGTAAAATTCTGTTTTTGCATTAACCAATAACCAAAAGTCCAAAACCTCTAAAATTCCACTTCTTGTAACTACCCAATGGGAAGTTCGGGTAATCCCGTTCCCTTCCCTACCCTTTCCCTTACCCATTTGAGTAGTATTTTCGGACCCAAACGGGAAATTACAATTTCCCTTTCCCCAAAAATTCGGGAAAATTGGGACGGGAACGGTACGGGACGGGTTACCCTTCCCAAAATGCCCAGGCCTTGGAGCGACGAACTTAGCTTAAATCAATTCTTCAAATATATATATATATAGTGCCGTGCTTAGGTTCAAAGCGAGTTCAAAATATGAGACTTTTTGATGATAATTTACAAAGTTTAAAACATCATTTTAATACAATTATAAAAATGGATACCTTTTAATATGATTCAAGGTATATTTCAATTTAACTTTAAAACCCCAATGGAAAATACTACATAAAATGGGGGCTGAGGCTAATGCCTTAAATTTTACTCTATATATATATATATATATACTCAGGGGCTTGAAACATGATTCTAATCTTATAAGTGAGAGTTGTAAGAGCATTTACAAGGTTGTCTCATCCCATACAATATTAATTTTTTTTTAAATTAAGTAATTGAATTAAAAAAAATAATTTGTACCAATCACAATGTGATATGTCAGCTTGGGTGTTTTAATTTTGTTTTTGAGTGTTTCATTTGAGACATTTGAGACACCTATGTCTCTCTCTTCTTTTTGTTTCTCTCTTTTCTTTTTGTATTTTTTTATTTTGTTTAATGGAGGGTGTCTCAATGAGACATCCCATTATGGATGCTCAATGAAATACCTTCCATTAAAAAAAGAAAAAAATAAAAAAAAGAAAGAGAGACAAAAAGAAGAGAGAGATAAATGAGACACTAAAAAAAAAGTTGAGACGCCCAAACTAAAGTGTCATATTGTGATTGGTCCAATTTTTTTTCGTTTTTTTAATTCAATTATTTAATTTAAACACTCAAACTACTGTGCGACCTTAGTAAATGCGAATAGCATTTGAAGATCCAATAGCCCCATGGTGAGAAGATTCCGCACGTAATAATACCAATATTATACGAGTATTTATTTTTTATTTTTGGTCTAAATTATACGAGTATTTTATTCATCAAAATAAGCTACACGATCATTTGTGGTGGATAAAAAGAGAAAAAAAAATTATTTGCAAAAGGATATTTTATCGATTATCATACATTACTATAAATTTTGTGGCGCTGAAGGAAAAGAATGTGAAAAGAAAGATGCAAGTCACCTTGCATTTCGTAAACTGTATTTGAGAGAAAAAAAATATGACGCAAAAATTAAAAATCAAGAAGAACAGAAAATTTTACCAAAAAAAAAAGAAGAACAGAAAATAAACAGAACTATTTTGATAAGTTAAGTTACATCAGATTCAACTTAAACGAAATAAACCTAAACAAGTGTTAGGGATTTTCAGAACAAACCTTTAATAAAAAACTTTAATCTATGCCGATTTTTTTTTTAATCATTAACATAAGTATACATATAATATATATATATATGTAGACATATGTTATTAAAAAAAATATTTAACACCCGTGTAATATGTTTGATAAAATTTTCGATGTCTAAAGGTATATAATATGAAAATACCAAAATAGAAAAAATGTTAGAGTTTCAAAAATAGAAAACCGTATATCACATTGGATGTTATAACATCAACTTTTTCTTTCAATAAAATTTTTGATCGCATCTATATTAGAGTTTTCAAAACCTTCTCTTCTTAAGCATATCATGATCACGGTTGCTCTATTATTATATTAAATATGAACCTCAATCACAATTCACAATATATGTAGAAAGAGAAAGTCTTGAAAACTATTATATAGATACAATCAACCTATTGTCTAATGGACTAAATAACCATAGTTTTATAGTCTTACTCTTACCTCAATACTGGATTTCCCCTATTTCAAGTCAAACAAACAATGAGTCCAATGTCATCTACTATTTTTGGTTGGGTACTAATAGCATTAGAAATTTGACTAGTTAATTGGTTGAATGACTTTCTATCTACCATTAATGTATTGTAATATTGATACAATTAATTAGTTTAAAATGTATTTTTTGAATAGTTTAATCATTTATTTGAATTCTTTATAAGAATAAAAAAGCAAAGAAAATGCACAAAACTATACTGAATCTATTTTATCAAAAGTCCGCTTATAAATTATGATTTATAGAGTTTTCTATGTTTTGCGTCGATAGCATTATATGGTGTATAGTTTGGATAATAAACTACACAAAACATAGAAAACTCTATAATAAACTTCATCCATTTCGTTTTACAATAAATTATGTACGATCAATTTGATGTTGACAAAAAAAGTACGATCAGTTTAAGAAAACACGCGTTGACATTTTGTGTAACTAACTTTTTCTCTTTTGAGATTAAAACTTTAATTTCGAGTCTTTAGCTTGAAAAGGTGTATAGTTTGGATACCGTATTATTTTTTTTTGGTCGGATTGTCGGATTTTTTTTCAGTGAGATCTTTCAAATATTTTGCAAATCTTCTCAAATTTGGCACAGTTTTTTATTTGAAAATAAATATTCATACAATTTATTGTGTATATATAATAAACATTTCATAAAATGAAACGGAAGAAAATACATCAATAAGATTCTAAAAAGTGAGATTTTTTTTTTGTAAATCCTGAAATGCAGTCACATAAGAGCATGCGCAGCGGAAGTGTCTCGCTACACTTCCTATTAAAAAAATAAAAATAAATGAAAAAGTAAGAAAGAGTAAAGGAGAGAGTTAGATACCGTGTCTCTGTGAAAAAAAACTGAGACACCCTCGCGCTGACGTGGCGCGCGGGTATTGGTGTAATTTTTTTTTTTTTTTTCATTACTTAATTTAAAAAAAAAAAATTTTTTTTTTACAAAAACTGAGACATCTTCGCGCTGACGTGGTGCACGGGTATTAGTGTAATTTTTTTTAAAAAATATTTTTTTTTGAGACACCCAAATGAGTGTGTACGGCTGCAAATGCTCTAAGATCTTTGAGTCCCTAGTCTCTACGAAAGCAAAACATAATAATAATAACAAAAAAGCAATATTTGATATTCTTTATCTTTACAAAAAATAAGCCATCATATATGACAATGAGTAATACACCAAAGACAATGTTTCATCTTTTGGAGATACTTTCATTTCATAATCTATAAAATTGACAAGAGGCATATTATCTTCTATATATATTCTCAGCATTTGCTAGGAATTACTTGTAGCTGAACGAGTAGGGGTACGAATAGATGTAACAGTGTAAATGATGCAAAAGTTACAGCTTGAAACATGCGATTGGAGGATTTTGATCTTATGTATTGTTTGAGAATAGGAAAACTCAAACTATATATATACACACATTATTGTATTTGATTGTAACTTACAATTTGTAAGCGATTGAGAGAGAAAAAAAACTATAAAATAAAAACAAAAGTGGCCTCTCATATGTCGTTCTCTTAAGTTATGTTCTATCTTCTTATCCTCCTCAATCTTCATTTTACATTTTCGTTATGATATTAGAACACACGATAACTTGATAATGAGCTAAATATATATTCTTCCTTTGTGATGATATACAAGCAAGTAAAGCATCTCCAAGGTTAACATCAAATTTGGTGTTGAAATTACATCAAATTTGGTGTTTTGGTGTTTCATTTTATTTTTCATCTCCAACCACAACACAAAATCTCACACAAAAAAATTATTCTCTATTATTATACTATTAATTTAAAATTTCTCTTTATTATTTGATTTTATATTTATTTAATTGATTATTTTATTAATAAAATAAGTGAATAGTATTTGGTGTTGTGAATAGTATCACACCAAATTTGGTGTGATACTATTCACAACACTATATTTGGTGTTAATTTTGGAGTCCCATTGGAGAGGTTTGGTGCAAAAATTACACCAAATTTGGTGTTATGCAGTCCCATTGGAGATGAAGTGAATCAAACTCTGGAAATAATAAGAAATTTGATTAAAAATATTAGCCAACATAAGCGTGGAGCATACTCGCGTATGCTGCGCGTATGTATGCATTTGTGCTTGTGGTGATTCGATTGTACTTCTGGTTCTAACTCTTTCTTCCATAAGGTGTTCGTCTTCTCGTCGATTTTCTTCTGCGTTTCAGGAGGAAGAAAAAATGATCTCTTCGCCGCATCTCTCCCAGCCAATGAATGGCCTCAAAGACATCGTTGAGACACGAAATTTTAAGGTTTTACCTCATCTGTTTCACTTTCCTGTCTTTTTTATGTGTTCTCTGACTTTCTGCTCTTGAGACGAGCGAGCCAGCCCATTAGCATATTTATGTTAGTCTGATGATCCGATTGTCAGAAAATCATCATGCTTTGGATTTACTTCAACTTGTTTACGAATGGGTTTCTTTGATTGTATAATATGCTTCTTGTCATTTGGAAAATCATACAACTTTCTGTAAATTGGATTCAATAAGAACACATTACAGTATCTGATTACTTGTGTTCGGATATTGAAATAAAAAAATTGCACCTTTTTGCCAATATATCAGTAGAGCTCAAATGTTTTACGCGATTAGTATTAATTTGGTGGATTGCTAAGTGTATTTTTCGATTTGAGCAATGATCACATTTTGAGAGAGTAACGTTTTGGTAAAGAAGAATGCGTGTAGGTTAACATTTGGCATTATCTTCATTATCAAACAACTAGTGAATATGTCACAGGCATGGCTTTTGGATCAGTATGGAGTCCTTCATGATGGCAAAAAACCGTACCCGGGCGCAATCTCAACTTGTACGCTATCATCTCTTACCTTTGGCCTGTCGCTATTTGTGTTGGCTGATTCCATTTTGTAGTTGGTAGAAAAACCAATTCTTGCGCTGTTCAATATTTAGGTTGGACTTGGCTTCAGAGTTGACTATATTTGATATAGTCAGAGATGATTTGGCAATGAATAGTTTTCCATATAAGCTGTGAAGCCGGAAGTGAAGCATCAATATGCTTTGAGAGTTTCCATTTCTTGATATTTGTTTTTTCAGAGTTCTTCAGTCTAGTTGTAGTTCTGCATAATGACTGATTTAACTTTTGTTTTAAATTGGGGTTACAGTAAAAAATCTTGCAACAACGGGTGCCAAGATCGTGGTCCTAAGTAATTCCTCCAGGCGTGCTTCAACTACAATTGAAAAGTTGAAAGGCCTTGGCTTTGATCCTTCTTTCTTCACTGGAGCTATTACTAGTGGTGAACTAACCCATCAATCTTTGCAAAGGTTTATGTCCAACAACTCCTTGTTTGCGATATAGATGCTATTTACTTACTAGAACTTACTGAGAATTGTCTGTTACAGGAGAGATGATCCTTGGTTCGCTGCACTGGGAAGGCGTTGTATTCACATGACTTGGAAAGATCGAGGAGCAATCTCTTTGGAGGTTACTTATCACCTTGTTTCTTGTTGCTGGTTGATTTATCGATGAAGGTTAGTAGCAGGTATTTGATGTAGTTTCTGTTTCAGGGCCTAGATCTAAACGTTGTGGAGAATGTGGAAGAAGCTGACTTTGTTTTAGCGCACGGCACTGAAGCCTTAGGACTTCCTTCAGGGGGTGTAACTCCAATGCCTCTGGACGGGCTTGAGAAGATTTTGGAGAAATCTGCAGCTCGAGGAATCCCCATGATAGTTGCAAACCCGGATTATGTGACTGTTGAAGCAAATGTTTTTCATATCATGCCAGGTACATTTACTTATGTCTCTTAAACTGTCCAATTTTGTCTTCCACTTATGATGTTATATAAAGACTCATATAAATCATTCACAATTTTGTCAGGTACACTGGCTTCCAAGTATGAAGAACTCGGAGGAGAAGTGAAATGGATGGGCAAACCTCATAAGGTTTGAACTATCTACGAAGGTTATACTTGTCTCTGTGAAATGCTTTGTTGACTGTGTATTTGGCAGATGATCTATGAGTCGGCTATGGCAATCGTGGGAGTCGATCCATCTGAGTCTATCGCAGTTGGAGATTCGCTACATCATGATATAAAGGGAGCAAATGTTTCAGGAATTGAATCAATATTCATCACTGGAGGGATTCATGGTAATGAGCTTGGTCTCACTTCTTTTGATGAAACTGCAAGTCTAGACTCAGTCAAGACCCTTGCTGCTAAACACAGTGCATTCCCATCTTATGTATTATCAGCCTTTAAATGGTAGCTTTCATTGTACAAATCATTTATTGCTTCTTGAACTAAATTTTGCCATCATTTAGCACTTGAGAAAGCAATTTAAAAAGTTCACTGGCTGAGAAAATAAACACTTATTGCTGTGTAAAATGAGAGCAAGATACACTGTAAAGTTACATATTACACAACTAAATCTGGGCTAAAAGGTATCATATATGCGCCAAACTAGGCCAGCCAAAAACCTCACAAGAAATAATAAATACACAAGGAACCTCCATTGCAGGATAGTATCTCTGCAACATCTCTATGCCGTTTCATGACTTAGATATCTTTCTCCAGTTCACCAACAAGGTCCCTGAGAGAGGGAACCTTCATGACCAGAGTTTTGTAGAGTCTAGAGTAGCGAGCTCTTGTGCCATCAGCAGTTCTAGCTAAAGCCAGCAAACTTAGAGCTTCGGGTAATTGAGCAAACATTTGCTTCATTTCCTCTAAGCTCATGTTTACTAAAACAGAAGGTCGTGGGACAACTCTGACAAGTTCACCTCCTTTGGGCTCTTGAACGCGTGCATCAGCCTTGATCACGAGCTCCGAGTTGGTGTTACCTCCACATTTTATGATGAATGGGGCTGAAGAACCTGTGTTAAATTGCAAAACGTTCCACTGAGACACATCAGTTTCACCTGAGGATATTGATTCTAATGAGGGTCTCCGGTAGTGTGATTGTTCCAGAAGATTATTGTTCTCTTGTTCAGGGATTGTCTGCGGTTAATAAATTCAGAAAGAAACAAGTTAGTTAGTTCGATATTCAGATCCGGATCTCATCATTATATCAGGTTAGGTTCATGGAAGAACTAATTAAACATGGAAATCAAAAGTACCTCGACCAACTGGCGTGCTGTAGCAATTTCTCTTTGTGCACATGGATGATCGATATCAAGAAGAGAAGGCATTCGCTCAGTGAGTTCATCAAGAGCCTCAAGTAATGCTTTCTTCTTGCTTTTACTCAGAACATGGACAGAGGCTTGTCTTGTAATGTCCTGCAAGATGAAAATAAAGTTGTTGACCACTATTCTTCTCACAAATTAACTATAACCAAGATCAAGTATGAAGCAACATGGTCTCAAATGGAGGTACAAATACCTTGACTTGCTTCAATATGCCATCTAGAGAAATAAGAGATGCTAATCTTGAGTCTTCAGCTGCGGTCGAAGGGTTTTGAACAGGAGAGCTGCCTTCTTCTAAGTTAAGCAAAGCTGCATCACTTCTCATTTGTTGTAAAACCTGATAAAGAGAGCAAACGGAAGTCAGAGGACAAGAACCTTTCTACAAAACCAATCAAAGTAACCACAGAACTGTGTCATTTATGTTCAGGCGAGGTGGTGTACCTTTCTTCTTTTGTGGTCAACGGACTCAAGAGCTGATCGAAGCTTAGCCACTTGACCAGCATCTTCTGCCTCTTCTGCCGCCAAGGTACCAGCAATATCCTATAGCACGGTTCCATATTAGACATCATTCCAAACAAAATTGCTCAGACTAATACCTTAGACCTCAACATAGGCCGTGTCAAGCCAGCCACATCATCAGCTATTTCAAACCCATTGGAGTTGGGGATGTCAATCTGTTATTTCCACTCAGAATATTGTTATGACCAATGACATTGCATACCTTCATGTGCTGCATTTGAGAAGTATAAACACGTTTTGCATACTCGGATAGAAGCTGCCCCAGAGCATCTGTGTGAGGTGGCACCGCGGCCCCTAGTCCAGCCATCCAACCATCCATAATTGCTGTGGAAAGAAGCTCTAGTTGGCCGGTGGTTCCTCCTGACACATCATCTGCGGTTACGGAAAGAAACTCAAAATTTTCTGCAAGCCATAATCGAATCTGACGCTGCAGTTCACCAGCCGGGGTGTGAACAAATAATGCAGCTAGGGCCTTGTTCCCAATAGCAAAAAATTTGGCTTCATCTTGCATCTCCCGCAGCTTAACTCCAGTAACTTGCTGCCTCCCAGAATCCTAGACGATTACAATCAAGAGCATAAGTGTCGCTTAATGTTTAACATATTAGGCCAAATCAAGCATCTTTGAGAACCAAGTGCTTTTTCAAGGTAAATCTACCTGTTCAAGTCCACGCATTCGTGAAACCACAGATGCCAACTTGTTTTTCCTTTCTGGCTTTATATTCACTTTAAAGCTATGAATCTGCATATCAAGATATCGAACTGGGGATCTACCTGGGCTGCTACCCCTGCTAGTGCTTCTACTCCTACCAGTATTAGGCTTCTCAAGAAAGCATTCGACAGGAGAGACCTAAAAGAAGAGGGTTGGATTAATTTTACATGGAGAAAAGAAAAATTCGTTCAAGCCAGCCAAAGCTAAGAAAAACAAAAAAAACAGCTACAGTCGTATCCCTATGCTCACCCTGATAGACTGAAGCTCAGGTGATCGCGCCAGTAAAGACCTTATGTATAATATCCTGACTCGGGAAACAAGCATGGTATCCATTACTCTTCTTGGTTCCATTTTCCGAATAAATGAAAAGACAGAATCTCTGATCTCAGCAAGGATTTCATGCTCTCTGGAAGCACCAGCCTTGATGACAGCTGCCAAAACCTGCAAGTCAACAATAGGAAAAAATGCCTCCCAATATAAGTTAATATTAACCAGTCCTTAACAGCGAGAAATGTTGGAGACATCCAGAGTCCATCATAACCTTCTCTCCAAAATATGATAGAAGGTAGAAGTCTAAAAAGATAGTAAAACAATTAGCTATTAAGCAAGTACCAGCATTAGTAGCTTGTTTGCGCCATCAGCAACAGCAGCAACACCTTCATATTCTTCAGGGTCAAAGTCATTCAATGCAGCTGTCAAGTATTCTCCAGCTGGAGTGGTTTTTACAATATCAGAACCAGATTTTACTACAGTAATCGCTCCCTCATTCTTATTTGCTGTAGATGGTAAAGCAACAGCTTCTGCCGAAAGAGCTTCACCCCTACCATTTCTCCGGAGAAAGAATATTACGTATCAGTTGATAACTAGGGTTAATTATTATGAAAATGACAGAATCAGAACTCAATAGTTTCAAACTGATCCCAGAATCACCTGTGAACATTGGCAGGCTGAATGTTTGGCGAGGCTCTTGATGAGGGACTCAACGCCTAAAATCAAAAAATCAATAAGAACGCTTAAGCAACGGAGTGCTGAGAGCAAGAAAATCTCCAGGTGCATAGTGTTAAACATACAGTAGCAATTTATAATGAACAGTGTTATGATACTGAACTCATGCTTAATGTAGCATAATTATACAAGAGCAAATAATTACCTGGGTCGAAACAGCCATCGACCTTTCTGTTAATCTGTCAAACAACTTTTCGTTTTCTTCATGCAACCTCTGCGGAAAACATCGTACTCTTCAGATAAATGTACTAATGCAAATACCAATGATTTAGCCAGAAGGCACGAACACCAATAAGAATATGGTAAAGAGTAAGACAGAGAAGAACCTCAATCAGTGCATCACGTTTTTTCAGTTCTTCCTCAAGTTTCTTGGTAACAGAAGAAGAATTAATTGTGTTCTCAGCCGCATTTGGTATTGAAGAAAATATCTCCTGAGATTGCAAGGCATCTCCTGTTCTTGTTGTGTCAGATCTAACGGCTTCACTTAGTTGTGATTCCAAGTCTACTATTTTAGCCTGCATCAAAATTTAAATGAAAAACAGCAGAATTATATGACTATCATGTGCAGAGAAGTCATCAATTTCAAAATCAATTGCCTTCACATAGATCTTAAACTTTATAGAATGGATTCTAATACTCATGGAGCACCAACCTGGAGATTTTGAATGGTGGAATCTTGTTGTTGCATTTGCAACTTCTGTTCCTGATCCAACTGTAAAAGTTGAGCTATTTGATTTCTTAACTGAGAATTCTGCTCCTTCTCTATTCTATGTTTGTCTACAAGCATAGTATTCTCTGACTGCATGAAATACAAAATGGACATTGGCAACAAGCAAAAAAGTTATAAAGAATTGTAGAAAAGTCAAACAAGAACCCAGGTGGAGCTATATAACCTTTAAATCTGATTGCAATGTAAATGAAACTTTCCACGCCCTCTGCACTTCACTGTACAGTAATACACACTGGTCATTTGCATCTTTAAGTGCTTGTTTTAAGCCCACAACCTCTTGCTTCAGATTCTGATTTTCTCTCTCTTTTTCCAACATCTCCTTCCGAGCATCACTTGCCTGCAGGACAAAAGGTTATCTACGCTGCAATTTTTTTTTAACAAAACGAGTATTTGAAAGAGGAATAGGCAGCATAATTTTAAATTACGTTCTGTTCTTTAAAATTTTGGGATAAACTGGAAAAAAAGAGAGATCAAAATCAAACCAACAGAACAATCAAGTCAAATCCTGAAATCAAGCATCTGACATCTGTATTCTCTTTTCTTAGTTGTTTATCTCTTTCAACTCCACATCCACTTACCACATCTCTCCATTTCTTGATTGTATCTCGATTCCCAAGGCTTGGTACAGTAGTCCTAGCTCTAGCAGCATAATTGAGGCATGATATTGTTTCAGACAAGTTTCGCGCACTTGGACAGATGTTAACGATCATCAATGTTTTGGAGCTTCCCCCTACACATTACAGGAAATAGTATCTCAGTTACAAAGACCTTCAAAGATTGGTCGTTTAACAAAGAAAAAATGTTGAAGGTGAAACAAAGAGGAAAGATGCACGTACTAAAAAGACGAAACTTTTTACCTAGTGAATCTGCAAGTATTCGCGTAAGAATTGAATTCTCATAAGGAATTGAATCCTTTTCTGTTGTCAAAGAGGATAAAACATCTCCCAACCTATAGAACCAATGATATATGCAGCAAGTAAAGTTAACAAGAACAAGTTCATGCATTGGAGACTAGAGAGTACACATGGAAAACTTTTTGTCAGATCTTTACATGATAAAGACATTGAAGATATATGTGCAGCTCACTGGTAAGGGAGCAGTGAATAAAAATAGAATTAAGAACAATTTAACTTACGCTGAAATTGAATTCATGACATGCAGCAGATCAGTGACGTGGTCTCCACTGTCATTTTCCACGGTTAAACCTTCACTTCCAGCCAAGTCAACCAGAGAAAGCTTGCTATATATATTTTCTCCAGTAATCATGTTGCTATAGTATATGTGTATTGTGACAATCCTACCAAGAGAGAAGTCATCCATAAAGACATGAGACTAGAGAACCTTAGGAGAGAAGTATCTGCATATAACTAAAAAAGAGGAACTATTTCAAGCACAAAATAGAACATACAGATGGGTCACATTAAATTTTGATTTATCAATTCCCCGGTTCAGAAATGCAGATTTTAAGGCTCTTAAGAACTCCAATGGATTATCAGCTTTTTCCTGTCCGAGTTCTATAGTATATTCGTGTAAACCCATGTTGATCTTCGGCAAGTTGCTCTGGGTTTCTGAAAGTAAATCCCTGATCTGAAAATGAAAGTTGGTGAATCAGAAGTTTCAAATTCCATTATGAACCATCTTAGAAAAGATAATGAAAGCCAACGTATTAGTACATCAGACACGATTGGAAGCACCTTTTCATTATAGATCTCAAACACTGAAACAGAGAAACTAAATCGTGATGTGGAAGTTGAATCAGAATTGGCTAGGTCGAAAAGTTCCTCAAAACAACGAGCATATAAACCACGGTCGTGATTCAAACCTTCCTGACAAAACAACAGTCGATAAAGTGTATTCAACGGATAGCCATAGGGAGATAATAAATCACTGAAAAAATAGACAGTGCTAATGTACACGATAAACATGCCTGTGATAATGTATAGCTCATAAATCAACATATTCATCTTAGATCAAATCTTAGGCAGAGAATTAAAGACAGAATGTTGCCATACTAAGTTTGATTTGCTATCTACACATGTCAAAACTCTGCACCAAAATTATCCTGGGCTAAATTCTGAACCAAAGATATAGGAAGAATAAACATGAAAATAAGCAAAAGAGCATATCAGCGCAATAGAATGACATACCCTTGCAAAGGCAACCGCATATACATCATAAGCTATTTTTAAATCCCACACACAAGCAAAGCTAGATACTAAACTGTAACAGAAAATCAACTGATATAGATGCTCAATAATATGTGACCTATTTGTAAACTTTCAGAGCAAAAGGAAAAAGAATGACAACCATGGTGTATGTCTTCCCTGCATAAGTTTGTCCGTAGGCAAATATGGAGACGTTCGATCCATCCAGTGCAGATTGAACAAAAGGTTGGACATCACTGAACAGTGCAGCTGAGGAAAAATTACAGTATAAGTACAGAGGTCGCATTGCGTGCAGCTTTTGTAGATCAAAATAAGAAACAGCTCGTGACATAAGGAGAGACTACATTTGCAGTGAACTATGGTATTCACCTTGTCCAACATGAGGTCCATAAACTCGGTCAAATTCAAAGTCCTTCTTGGGATTGGACAGAGTATCATCACTAGTGTTTACACATATGGTGCAATCCCCAGGGAATTCTACAATAGAGGGGCCTTCATCCTCAAACAATGGTCTTGCACGGCAAAACACCTTGATGTTCCCTGAAATACAACCAAAAACAAAATTCCACACTACTCATCAGGTCGCATAAAACTATCAGAACATCAGTGAAACTATACTCAAAGAAAGAATATAGATATAGAAAGACAGATAATACTTATAATGGAAGATTGGTACCTTTGGCCGTCAACAAGTCATTGAACAGTCTTTTCTTCTCACTGATAAGTGGAGATATCCTTGCCTCAGTCTCAAGGACAGCTTGATCTGTGGTGGTTTAAGTAGATAAATGAATAGAACATGGTACTAAATTCCACCAAAAAACAGTACAAAACAAATAAAACAATGAAATGCCACCACAAGAAGTAGGTAGATGGATTCAAGAACTTTCCAATATCGGAAATACATGGATTTATGAGTTTCCAATAAACGAAAGAGGTCAACCAATTCTTGTCTTGTCAGCATTTCTTCTTACGTCAGTGACAAATGTACCAAATGTAATGAACAAATCAGTTTTTCTTGATGCTTGCACAGTTTACATAGACTTCAAACATAGCTAGTGGAATACAGTGGTGGGACACATAACGTACCCAATTTACGACTTTTCTCAGCCAGAACACCTAAATAACGTGTTACCCTCTCAAGCTTTGCATTAGAATACTCCTGCAGATCAGTAGCTTCCTGTCTCAACTCCAAGTAATCTTCCTTCGCAAGCTGTTCAATCAAGGCACATTTTTTTTTCTTGATAAGCAATGGCTTCAACCAAAAAAAAATGCCAAACACTAAACTTGCATCAAATCCCCCCAATTACACAACTTAGCCTATATGATAACAACTTCTACAGACTCGGCTTACACTTAGAGAAATAAAACCAGCCTCGAATCAACTCAAAACCAAAGCCAATTATCACAAGAACTCGGTTATAAACAACGGAGTGACTGAAACTGTCAAAGCTAAGCACAAAAATCAAGTCTTTACATTACAAACCAATCAAAAGTTCTTCGAGAGTGGATAAGAATAGATTTACCCATAAGATTCACTGAAATAAACATAGTGTGGAGTGTAAAGTGAAAAAAGAAGTGACATTTGACCTTAAGTTGCTCCTTTAATCCGTAAACCTTAGAGGCAAGTGCTTGCTTGGAGGAGTGAGGCGGAAGCGAAGGCGTAGAAATCGAGTACCGGCGAACCAGTGGACCCGTCGTACGGTGGCCTCCCTCCTCAAACGATGCATTCGAAGACGACTTCCTCGGTTCGAATCCACTCACCTCCCAGTTCCACCTGTTATTGGTTTTGCTCCTCTGATCGGCCATTTCATCCAAAAAGTACAAAAACCCAAACCACAAACAAAAACTGAAGCAGCAACTTCGAATTCCCAGAGGAAGAATTCAAAAGTTTTTGAATTTGTTTTCTAGAAATCAAGATTTTTTATTTTTCGCTTCTCGCTGCGGATTTTCCCTCGGTCTGGTTTACAAAAATAAAAATGAAAGGAGAAGGTGCTTTTGTCTTTGATACGATGCCGTTTTGGATTTTATGTTTTAAAATTGATGAAAATAAAAATATGGGGACGACCCCTGAAGCCTTGTGAGACACAAGTCTTTTTGTGCTCTGTGTTCATTCACGACGCCTTATCGTGTTCGATTTTAGGTCATTACTAAGAACTACGTTCACTTTTCTCTTCTTTCTTTTTACAGCAACTACGTTGACTTTATATATACGTTTAAAATGTTACTCATGATATCTCAAACACATGAGTAGAGTGACTTGGTAAAGTGACTTTCTGTGTAATTATCGTGATGACAAGACAGTATGAACGAATAATATAATTTCACAATTTTTCAGATTTCTGTCAATTTTATAAGTTAAAGTTTACAAATTTATGAATTTTTGTCAAATCACATGATTCTTCTTTCCGCAATTTTAACTAAAAAGTCGACTTTTTTTTTTTTCTTCTGTAACTCTGTGTTTCATTTTCTGAAACTAGATCAATCTAACGGTGTCAAATGTTAGAATCACAGTGAGAAGGAGCCAGACAAAAATTCGTATTAATTTAGACATCACATTACACTTAATAGTAACGTGCATAAGATTAAACAATCGCCGATGAAGTAAAGAAAAAAGTAAGGCTCAAAGAAAGACTTAAAAGTCTAACAAAGAGAAGTACATGAAAGAACCACACAAGAGAAGAAAATCAGCTGATGAGCTTTGGTCTCTTCTCTATAGCTTTTATTCCCTCTTGGGTTTGGAGAGGGCTCTCTTTCGCTGCCCAAGCATGTACCTGTACATGTGTGGACTACCTGCAACATCTCAAACCCCAATTCCAAACAAAATAAAGACAAAATTAGCCGCGGATCAGAACCGAACAGATTCACGGCATATGATCTAAGAAAGGTCAACTGAGTTTGTGCCTGGGGCATAGATTGCAAGGACAATTATCGTTGCATAGAAGTAGTCGAATGAGAAGTTCAATGTGTTAGGCATCCTAACGCTGTACATCTCGGATGTCTGCAGAAAAATAGCAAATGGAACCATATGCATTAAAAATCCGAAAAACATCAAGGTTCAGCCGATCAATGGAAGGCAAAGCATACACAAAGGAAACATATAATAAGGCTTCATGGTTCAAATTGGTATTGTAAAGAAAAGGTTTAGCGTGTTGTGTTACCTTGATGTGTGGTAAGGCAAGGTAGATAAGACCTACTTCACTGGTGATGCCGGTAGGGTATAGCAACAAAAAGCTGCTGTATCTGAACAGGTTAAACGAAAGGGAAAAATAAATGAGATCACGTTTACGTATTTATCAATAATCAAGGCGTATTATTCTACTGCATATAAATTGCATACCTGAGCCACAAGTGCCATGAAGGTGCAAAGCCTAGAGCTTCCTTAAGACCAAAGAAGGAGTAGCGAATAATCTGAAATATTAAGCAATCATCCAAGCATTCAAACCAGGTTATTTTCCAAACATATTAGTCTACTAGGACAAGACTTGAACCAAAATGGAGTAAAGAGCAAGAAATGATCTTTAAGGCTCAATATTTAATTTCAAGGAGTCATACTTCGATTCTTAACAGCAAATCTCTTGGTCTGTACTTAACTAATGCATGTGACAGGAAACTTCCAAAGCATCAGGAAGAGAAGCAATGTCTAGACATTTTTTAGATTTAAGACATACAATGAAACTGGTGAATCTCTCTTACTAAGAGTGATGGTTGAAGAAAATCAAAACGAAGACTTAAAAAAAAAAAATCACCTCCGTGATGGACCAGCTTATGACCAGCGACGTAACAAGAAAATGAGATCGGACCTGAAAGTAAATGGAACATAATTCAAAGGATCAAGTGATGAAAACTGCAATCATGAAAGAGAAATAATCTGGTAACTTTCTAAGTAACCTCTGGAAAACTATATAGGATGCCCCAAGTCAGAAACAGCCTTGAACCTATCTGTGGCAGAGTTGCAGAAACCGGAGATCTGACCAAACCTGTTCGAGTTTAGAGACACAGCAGAACACAAATCACTCAATCATCTTAAAAGTCTTGTCCAGTTCTGAAATCAATGTAACTGATTAGATCACTCACCTACTAACCCGTGAAGAATCTGCTCCAGACCCGGAGAATTCCCAAAGATACAGATTCGAAACCAAGAAAAAAAGGAAATAATCAGTTTCAACAAATGTTCTAATTGCCCAGAAAATGTATAAAGAATAATTCATGGCAGACGGACCTCGAGAACGGCGGCAGTCTGAGCAAGCTGGAGAGGCTTCTCGATGGCGTCGTAGACATTCTCATGCCCCGTTTCCTTCAAAGTCTTTATCGCAAAGTACAAAACCTGAGCCCTGAAACCCCAAATGTCACCAAAACAAAAAAACAAATCAGCTCCGAGACAAGACGAAGAAGGAAGAACAGTATATAGAGGGCGGGACTTGGACTCGCCATCCAGCAAAGACGATCCAGTTGTAGAGAGTGAGGTACACGCGCCGGACGAAGGAGAGAAAGCCCGCCATGGATTGCGACTAAGCTTACAGAGATTCTTCCAACAAGGAGAGCAAAGAGTAGAGATTTATGGCGGAGATATCGGAAGTGAAAGCATTTATGCTGAATAGAGAGACAGGTGAGCTTACTTCCTAACCGTCTTTTTCGGATATTTATGATTCAGACCCCATACTTCCATCCAACTACCTCAAAACCACCCCTATATTAAATTTATCACATTACCGCCCCCCAACTTCCAGAATTGTGGAGTGTATCATTAAAAAATCGATTAATTTCAATCCCATTACAACCAACATTAAGATTGTAAAAAATCGCCAACTCATCTTCTTTCCATCTCACTGTTCACTTGAAGCAGCACCTGAGCTTGTTTGAGATTGGCCATCTTTCTGCTCCTTATCAGCCACCAATGGGCCGTTTCCAGATCTCCGAGCACCGGTCAGTTCCTTGGCATCTGTTTCCGTGGGAGAAGAATGCATCTCTTCCTCAATTGGAAGTGTTCTCTTTGAGCCCTCTAGTGCAACACCCAGCACTATATTCTCTTCCAAAGCTGATCTAGACACTGATGACGTCGAACCATCTGTTTCGTTCTGCGGTGACTTTATTGTCGTACCACTTCTCTTGGCCTTTGGTTTCTCAGCTCCTGAAGCTTCGCTTGTATCCTTTGCGGTGGTAGCTGGTTTAGTAGACACCGGTTTGGTTCCTGGCTTTACTCCTGTTTCCTCAGGTACCTTGTTGGTATCAGAAACCAGTGCTTCTCCAACCTTCCCGTTTCCCTTTGGCTCTGGAGAAGGCGTTTCTTTGGACTTTGGACTCGAACCCTTGTTTTCTTGTTCTGCAGTTGTTTTTGATGCACGGTTCTGAGATTTCGATTTGTCTTCTCCATTGATTTTGTAAGACGGTTCGATTAGCATCAAAGGACGCCGAGAAGCAACACCTCCAGGACCGTACATTGATTCTCCAAATGGTGCGTTTTCCATGTCAGCGTCTGTGTACATCTTTCGGATTGTACGAATTGGTGTAGCCAGACGTGCTCGGTGATGGCTTATGACTCTAAGAAGGTCCAGCAATATAGCTTCCTGTTTCCCCAAGAGTGCAAAACTTAAGCCAATCCAAGAAAAAGACTGCAATTAGGTAGACGATAGGATGAAAGACTTTAACTTACCTTTACACATAAGTATTCTTCGAAATGGGACGTCTTCACAAAACAAGAGATTAGTATCTGTAAAAACGAGAATCAGATGTCAGAACCAGAAAATCCAATATTTCCTGAATTATCTGATCTTCACTTCAAGATGGGTGCAAAAGAAGAAATGGGCATAGAAGTCTAACCACGAGGGCCTGATTTTCTGGGTTGACATTCTCCAAGAATATCCTTCTATGTAACCTCTGCTGCTCAACTTGAGGATTCTTTGCCAATACTTTCCGCATGTCAGCTACAATATTCTGTTTGGAAAAGTTCAGAACAAGGATCAGCTAAAAACTCCATGATTGGCACTTTAACTTGTATAACGAGTTAGCGACCATATAAGAATTAGGAAACGCACATTTATTTTGTTAACATCCAAGTGACTGATTGCTAGGTGAGTTTTGATGCGCCAATGAGTTTTCTGAGTAAGGTTTCTCACGACATTGACTGTGAACTTATGGTTTGGGATGTGGATTGCCTCGCGGTCTTCACCTCTTATGATTGTTGGTGACCACCAACCAACATGCTGTAAATTAATTGCAACAACCATTTGAGCTAATCTTAAGGAAATGTTCAGGCATAGGAGTAACGTGCATTGAAGCTAGGAAAAGATTCACAATATCTAAGCTCGAAGAGTATGATACTAACCTCCACAGTACCAGAAACTTCATAACCTTCAATCTTTGTTTGAATCCACTCATTCAGAACAAATGGCCGGGTTGCGTGAATCATAACACTTGATAGAAAATTTGTCAAAATCTGGAACAGCAAAACCTCAGGTTTAATGAAATTTCTTCTCATACAAATGGAAAAGAAGCGACCAAGGGAACAATTAAAATTCCGAAGAAACTAGTAATCAAAATGCGATTCAAGTTTCACCTCTCGGCCCGCAAGACTAATCAAAACTGTCCCAAGACCTCCAGCAGTGAGCCATTTTTGTGTAGAGAAACCCAGCAACTCCATAAAAAGTGAAACAGCAGCAACCCATACAGCCGAATACACTGCTTTCCCAGCAAACTGAAATCCCATCTGTTCCATTCCAAGGGAAAAAATAGCAAAATAGATCGAGAAACCAGTTAGATTTGCAAGCAGACTCTTGCAGCTTAAGACATGTAAGATGGACCAAACATTCTAAGAATAATTACTCTACAGATAATTCTGGATGAACAGAAAAGTCAATTAAGCATTTTTTTATGAGTTTTACATTACATACATTTCTTGTATCGTTTGGGTCACTTGTTTCAGAGAAGAGCTTCTGTGTTTGTTGGATAAGACTGCATGGGAACATCTAACAAGAATCAGAAGTCATGAGATGACCACATAACAGCATCACGTGAAACAAACCACTAACATACAGAGAAATAAGATGAAAATACATGATATTTAAAAAGAAAAGACAACACGCATACCTTGATATGCAGTAGGCAAATGCAAGTACTGTTGACAATGACCTCACAAAATTCAAAAGCCGGTCTTTTACAATTTTGCTAGCTTCAGTAGGAAGAACAACAGGATCTAATGCCCTATATAAGGAGTAATCACCAGAAAGTAAACCATCTAACAATTATCTCCACAAAGCACTTCAAATAAGTATATCACCAAAATATCTCAACAATGAACCTCAGAGTCCCAAGGAACTCCTTGATAGATGTACCTGCAGATGAATAAAGCTCCTAACCATAACAGCAGGGGTTGAACATACGAAGTCATAACATGGTAAGTACCACTCTTTTTCCATCCGTTATCATTCTTCTGCAATGTTTTAACGGTAAATTTTTAGAATATCATATACAAGTAGCACCATTAATTTGAACTGGGGCAGCACAGAAAGGAAAGCGTTAAACAAAAAAAGTACATATAAACTTGAAATGGTTACACCTACATTGAGTAATAGGTTTCTTCCTTGGCGAACAAGAGGCACTAAACCCCACAGGGAGAAAACAAGAAGAGCAACAGCTGGAACCAACTTATATACAAGAGGGAATTGTTGTATTAGCCCGTGTGACCTGCAAACCACGGAGTGCAAATATTTACAGAGTGCATAAAAAAGGAACAAGATAAATAACCAGAAACATAAATGCCCCCACCAAAAAAATTACAACTTCCCGAAGGAGAATCATGGCAATGAAAAAGCATCCACACATCAGTGGTTCGGCTACTTCCGCAATTTCTTAGAGTATAATAAATTCATTTATTGCGAGTCAGATGCCTCAATAATACTATGCAATCCATCAGATCCACAGAGATCAACTAACAGAAATTATGATAGTTTCACAATTTTCCAAAGTGGTCATTCTGCATGTGATGATAGGAAACAAAAAGTCTTACTTTGTTAGCACCACAGTGGCAGCTTTAATAGCAGGTTCAATTGCCTTGCCTCCTGAAGAAAAAGAATGACACCTAAAAGCGGTGGTTCTGCATGGTACTGAACAAATAGGCCTACGAAGGTAATCCGAGAGTAAAAGATTTCTGAAATCATGTTGCCCCAACTGTATACAGAAGAATAATATGTTACTAAACATCAGCAAACCAAGTTAAATGACTAAAGTAAACTGTTTTATGAAATATTACCGAGACACCTAATGAGAGAGGACCCTTTGATATGTGCAGCCTCCTTCTCATGGAACTCTAAGAACAAGCACATATTTAGAAAGACGAAGGGGAAAATGAATTAAAATAAAACTATTCCAAGGCTAAACAGAAGAAACATACATTTTCTGGCTTATAGCACCATTGATTTCTGCAATGACCCAGGCCATGGGACAACTGCAATGAACCATAAAGGGCCATATTTTGAGCAGATTCCCAAGTGTTAGCCAGCGGCGTTAGTAGCACCGATCATAAGCATCACAGCCTAACGGAAAGAAACAAGGCGTTAGTAGCACCGATCATAAGCATCACAGCCTAACGGAAAGAAACAAATGAATGCCAACACGAACCCTGCACTAAAGAAATGAAACGCACCATTTACACCTATGTGTATGAAACCGATGCAGCAAACAACAGTTCCAATGAAAGTCTAGCATCAGCGGGTGGAAAGTCTTGGGAATTTTCATTTCCAAAACTTTTAAATTTCTCTTTAACAAACTGTGAGAATAAGTGAAGGGGGTCATCAAAACCTATGCAGTATGATCCCTAAGACTCTTAACAATCAATATAATCTATAATTGAAATGAGAACGAACTAGAGCCTTTGAAAACACAAGACGATTCCGTTCAGTCAGTGTGCCATATACATTACCAGAAACCTAAATTTTGCATCATAATCCCACTAAAAATAACTCAAATTTAACTTAAAACAGCTATTTTAACCTAATTTCATCTCGAGGAAACATCCAAAATCAAATGTTACAAACCTAGATTTCTCTGGGAAAAAAAAACAGACTAAACACCAAACCAATCACTAGCTAGAGCGTACATGAATGAAATTGGTGGATCAATCCATAATATCGAGGAGGAAAAAAGGCCGAATTTCAATAAAAATGGGCAGTACAAGCATCCTCGATGCACGCTTATACAGGTCCGAAGGTAAGTAAAGAAAACAAATTAATCATACAGGCAGACGAAACCGGATTCAGTACCGGAGTTACAATCGAAATACTTGATGAAGAAACATAAAGCACACCCCAGAATCAAAAATCAAGGGAACAAGCTCACCAAATTTGAGGGTTTCAAGGAGCTTCTTCGAAGAGAGACGAGGGGGTTCGCAATTCGCAGACAAAAATACGGTGCCGTTTCGGAATGAGCAACGTTCCGGGTAAAGTGGTGATCAAAATGCCACGTGTTTCGACACGTCAGACCCGTGCGGCGAATAGATTCGTGTATGATGCGCCGGCATAATGGGCATATTCTATATTATTTTCCACGTCGTTGTGTTTTTTGTTTTCTTACAATATCCACTTTTGTTAGTCTAATGGATATCTTACATTAACAAAAAAAAACTAAGAAAATAGTTTTAATTAAAAAAAATGAAAAACTAAGAATTTGAGAGTCCCATAAGAACTCTTTACATGGAGCACATATCTCTTTATGGGTAGTTGATATTTGTTTTGATAAATCAAATACATAATAGTTTAAAAATATTAATTGAATAGTTTGTATGTTGTTATTTTTATTTTTATAAACCATAAAATAAAATTATCTATCTATCAAGTTTCATAATGCATGAGTTTAAATGATATATTAATATTATTTTTTAATTGAAATTAGTTAAAGTTAATACAATAATATTAAATTAGTATTATTTTAGTTAATACAATAGTATTAAATATTAGAAAAAAATCTTAGATTTAAAAAATACTTTCACATTTTGTTAAAAACATGTATAATTATTATTTTCTCTTTTATATATAGATTTCATATCTGCATCTTATCATATATACACCATAACATTTCTTATTTAAGATGATATAAATAAATATAACTAATTAATACAATTGGATATATTTAAAAATGAAATCTTATATGTTTAAAAATATTAATGAGAGATTTTCTAATTTAACATAAGGTTCTCAAATTAAACTACACTAAAATATTAATATTATTATTGATGAGATATTTAATGGATGTTTAATAAAAGGAGATTCTCAAAATAAAATACACTACAAATATTAGTATTATATGGATGAGAGACTCAATATGTATCTCACCAATGCTCTTATATACGTGTAGTTTACTTGAAGAGATGAATGGTTTGTTTCTTTTGTTGCTTTAACTGATTTCCAAAATATGTTCATATTTATGAAAAATAAGCAGGAAAAATATAGTTTGTCTTTGATAGATCTCATCTTAACAATGGTACTGTGATTTCTTTCCTTTTGCGCCTGTTATGATGTATGTTGTGATCTCAGGACCATTTATGATCTGTCTCTCAATCAAATAACCTAAATTTAGAAAAAGAAACCAAAAAACAATAAGCAAATTATTCATGGTTAGTTTCTTGAGATGTTTTAGTTTCCATTAATGTTTCGTATGAGTCTCAACAAACACTGCGTCATCAGAATCATCACATCGATATCTCATCTACTATATAGTACGCATGGGAATGGGCACAAATAGAGATAAGAGACAGATAAATCTTTGCAGAGGACAAAAACAAATCGTTTTTTTTTCTTTTCTTGTGGCTGTGATGTGTACATAGTTTAATTTTGGAATCACATATGTGCTTTGGACTATTCAAATCCAATGTTGCATGCGTTTTAAATAGCAACTTACCATTACTATGTATCATCTTCAGAGACCGAATCTTCCTCTCCACCTTTCTTTTATCAACAAGATTTACAAACAAAAGAAAGAAACAAGACAAATCTCCTTTGGTTTTCCTTAACAAAAACTTCAGAACAAAATATTGAAGCAAAGGTGAGATTTTGTTCAATGTATTGAATTAAAAAAAAAAAAAAAAATTAGAGAATAAGGATGCTACGAAGAGCTGCAAGCAATGCGTACTCATGGTGGTGGGCAAGCCACGTTCGAACCAAACAATCCAAATGGCTCGAAGAAAACCTTCAAGGTAACATACATTATAATTCTATTCACTTCTTTCACGTTTCAGAATTTCTATAAGAACATGAGAATTCTCGTCTCTTGATATATCAGATATCGAGGAGAAGGTGCAATACGCACTTAAGCTTTTGGAAGATGAAGGTGATTCATTTGCTAAGCGTGCAGAAATGTATTACAAGAGAAGGCCCGAGTTGATAAGTTTCGTGGAAGAATCTTTCAAGGCTTATCGTGCTTTAGCAGAACGCTATGATCATATCTCTAAGGAGCTTCAAAACGCTAACACCACTATTGCATCTGTTTTCCCTGACCAAGTCCCCGAGTTTGCCATGAACGAAGACGACGATGCTGCTCCTGTCTCACTCAAGACTCACACAGACGCGTCGTCAAATCAGAATGTTCCAAAGGTTCCTGATTTCCCTATAAAAGACTCTGAGGCTACAAAGATGTTCAAGTCGAGGAAACGTATCAAAGGTCACGATGCCTCGTTGTCCGTTGTTATTAACAAGTCCGGGCTGAGTAAAACCGAGGCGGTGGAAGAGATTGATAAGTTGCAGAAAGAGATTCTTGTTTTGCAGACTGAGAAAGAGTTTGTGAAGAGTTCTTATGAGCATGCACTTGCAAAGTATTGGGAGATTGAGAATTGTATTATGGAAAAACAAGGGAAAGTTTGTAATTTGCAAGACGAGTTTGATGAAGGTGTTCTCATAGAAGACGGAGAAGCTCAGGTTTTGATGTCCACCACAGCTCTCAAATCATGCCAAGAGAAATTGGAAGAGCTGAGAGATAAACAGAAGAAGAATGTAAAAGAAACAGAGATTACAAGAAAACAGATCAGAGAATCAACAGAGGAATTTGGTAATCTCTCTGATGCATCATTGCTTGGTGATGGAAGAAGAAACCAGAGAAATGGAGAAACAAAAAACGAAGAGTTTGAATCATTAGAGGAGAAGGTAAATAAAGAGTTTGACTCTGAGGCTGCTAGCTCATGTCTTACCATAACAGATGTGGCTGATAAGATCGATGAGCTTGTGAATGATGTGATCAATTTGGAGAGCATGTTCTCATCTCAAGCAGCTTTGATACATAGGCTACGAGAAGAAATCGATGATCTCAAGGCACAGGTTAGAGTTCTGCAAAAAGAAAACAACTCATCTCAAACTGATGAAAATACTGTCATGAGAAAGAAGCTAACAGAGATGGAGGAAAAGCTGAAGGGTATTAAGGATATAGACAAGGCAGTTGAAGAACAGAGTGAGAACATTGAAAAACACCTTACACGAGCACAGATAAAACTAAGCTTTTTGTCTGAGAGACTAAAAAGTTTGAAGCAAGAAGGGGAAGAAGATTTCAAGGGTACTACTAGTGTGACAATTCAAGATGCAAGATCTTTGACTGATACAAAGTTTCCAGAGGAAAATCTTGATGATTCAGTTGGATCTGAAAATGTTAAATCAGCATCTGAAGTGGTTATAATTTCTGAAAAAGATCACACGGTTGAAGTTAACCAAGAAGAAACTACAGGGAAGGAAAATTCATCACCACCAAAATCAGACGTTAAAACTGAAGAAGAAGCATTCTTGCAGCGGTTGCTTGCACATGGGATTGAAGGTAGAGAGAAGCATTTGTTAACCGAATACACGAAAGTACTTCGGAACTATAAGGAATTAAAGAAGATGTTAGATGAAACGGAAACAAAACTGAAGAGTGAAAACACCATGAAAGATGAACAGCTCAGAGCCTTAAACCAAAAACTCAACCTCTTGCTTAAAGGCAAGAGTGATGGTGATGATCTGCAGAAACTTATAGCCAAGGATCATCAACAACAGGACCAATTGTTCATGCTGATTTGCAGAGAAGATAATGCGATAAACGCGGTAGCTGGTCAAAAGCAGATGATGTCACCAACTGAACAGCAATTCGGAGCACGAGTTGATGCACTACTAAGCGAGAATTTGAACTTGCTGGTGAGGTTTAGCAACTCGTTTGGACAGATACAACAGTTTGATACTGGGATTAAGGACTTGCATGTTGAGTTATTGAAGATCATAGAACAAAAGAATCAAGAAAAGCATTCTCTCGGGTCAAATGTTCGTCCCATTTACAAACACCTCAGCGAGATCCGCACTGAACTAACCATCTGGCTGGAGAAAAGCTTGCTGCTAAAGGAGGAAATCAAGTTAAGAGCTTCAACTCTAAACGACATACAAAATGAAATAACGGAAGCTCTCAAAACAGATTCTGAAGACTCGGAAACGAAGTTCACGATTTACCAAGGAGCTAAATTTGAAGGAGAGGTTTCAAACATGAAGAAGGAGAACAAGAGGATAGCAGAAGAGCTGCAAGCAGGTTTAGATCAGGTTACAAAACTGCAGAAGGAAGCTGATAAGACACTTGAGAAACTGAGTGAGGAGTTTTCACTTTCCGAATCAAAGAAACAATCTTGGCAAGATAGCAAAACTCGTATTCCTCTGCGGTCATTTCTCTTTGATATAAAACCAAAGAAACAAAGACTATCCATTTTCTCTTGTATCCAACCTTCATTGTATAAGAAGATGAAGCCTGATTCATAGAGCATCTTTTCATGTACTACTTACTACATCAAATGTGTTTATGAATTTAATTTTAATCTTCCTTACATGGGACTCTAAATATGTATACCTCTCAAATATATAAAAACCGCAGCGACTTGTAATGAATCTGTGTGTGGTAACAAGTACAAGAATGTGATTCATATATGGTTGGTGATGTGATGTTCTCTACACTCTACTCTCTAGAGACAAAGACAGTTTCAGTTTTTGCTATTTTATTTATGGTGTCTGTCTTTTTCCAGGACTAACTTGTCACGATTCATCCCTGGTTTTGGAATGTTGCAAACTCTGGGCTAGGACTGGGCAAAAAATCCAGACGGGTATCAAACCAAAAATACCCGATCCGTATTTTTTAAATACCCGATCGGATCCTAAATTTTTATATCTGAAGAATTGAACCCGAACCGGTACCGAACCGAGAACCGAATGGGTACCCGAAATACTCAAAGTGTAATTATATACCCAAATATATTAATTATATTTAGACTTGATATAACCCAAATACCCAAAATTACAACTATAAACCCGAATATATTAATTAATTTTTGGGTATTTTATGTATATTTTCGATATTATGGCTATATCGAATACACGTATTTTGTTTTTCTAGATTTTTCGGGTATTTTGGATACTTTTGGTTTGAAAGTATATTGGTTTTATTGAAATGAATATTCATGTTTTTGTGTTTTGTCTCGGATTTCGGATTCTTCGAATTTTTTCAGATATTGTAGATACTTTTGGATACTTTCGGATTCAAATCCGAATATATCCGAAAAAAATCAGATATTATAAAAAAAATATCCGATCCGAATTTTCAAAATATTCAATCGCTACCTAAATCCTGAAACCCGAAATACCTAATCCGAACCCGATCCGAAGATCGTAACGTCCATCCTTAATTTTAGCCACAACGAGGTGTATTTGCCAATGGAGCAAAAGTCATTGATGACCCCTCAGGAAGCTTCTAGTTGAGCCGGTCTTTGTGAAACGAAGGGTTATAGACGATGACACGTGTCGCGTGGGACCTTACTTTTTAATTTATAATTTAGATTTTTGATCCTCCTAATTAAAGTCGGTTTTGGTTCTCAATCATATATAACAAAGACCCCTCCTCCCAGAGTTTCTTATTCATCGCTTCGTTTTTCTCTGATTCTTCGTCTCTCTCTCTCAGAAACCCTAAATCGCTCTGCAAATATCTCTTCCGATTCTCTCTTTCAAGGTACATGTTTCGACCGATTCTTTTACTTCTGATTCCATTGATCGTTAGTTTCGTTTCGCTTATTCTGCGCCGTTGGGATCTCAACTAAGATCTTTATTCGTAGGCTGTAGAATTTGGTGATCTTTCTGCCATATCGTTTAGATCTGTTCAATTTTTGGCTTGATTGTGCGATTCTTTAAGAGAATTAGGGTTTTCGAAGACTATCTATTCAATCTTATTTGTTTTGGTTTTATACGGTGGCTCTCTCCTTCTTGCGGTTTTCAAGGCTCTTTGTTTGTCTGTTAAGATCCGTCCTCTTCGCTGTATTTTGATTACGGCTCTAATTTGGTCTATCTTTGCTGATCGATTATTACTTTGTTTTCTTGTTTCCAGATGCAAATATTCGTGAAAACACTCACTGGCAAGACCATCACTCTCGAGGTCGAGAGCTCTGACACAATCGACAATGTCAAGGCAAAGATTCAGGACAAGGAAGGAATTCCTCCGGACCAGCAGAGGCTTATCTTCGCTGGGAAGCAGCTTGAAGACGGACGCACCCTTGCGGACTATAACATCCAGAAGGAATCTACTCTCCACCTTGTCCTTCGTCTTCGTGGTGGTATGCAGATCTTTGTCAAGACACTGACAGGCAAGACCATCACCCTCGAGGTTGAGAGCTCAGACACAGTCGATAATGTCAAAGCTAAGATCCAAGATAAAGAGGGAATCCCTCCGGACCAGCAGAGGCTCATCTTCGCTGGGAAGCAGCTCGAAGACGGACGCACCCTTGCGGACTATAACATCCAGAAGGAATCTACTCTCCACCTTGTCCTTCGTCTACGTGGTGGTATGCAGATCTTTGTCAAGACATTGACGGGCAAGACCATCACCTTGGAGGTTGAGAGCTCAGACACTATTGATAATGTCAAAGCTAAGATTCAAGACAAGGAAGGGATCCCACCTGACCAACAGAGGCTCATCTTTGCTGGGAAACAGCTTGAGGACGGAAGGACTCTTGCTGACTATAACATCCAAAAGGAGTCGACTCTCCACCTTGTCCTTCGTCTTCGTGGTGGTATGCAGATCTTTGTGAAGACATTGACGGGCAAGACCATCACCCTCGAGGTTGAGAGCTCTGACACAATTGATAATGTCAAGGCAAAGATTCAGGACAAGGAAGGAATTCCTCCGGACCAGCAGAGACTTATCTTCGCCGGCAAGCAGCTCGAAGACGGAAGGACTCTTGCTGACTATAACATTCAAAAGGAGTCTACTCTCCACCTTGTCCTTCGTCTTCGTGGTGGAAGCGCCTGAGCTTTGTGATCTGTGGTCAAGAGTGAGCCGCATGCACTTGGGATGTGAATTCCTGTTTCTGTCTGCAAAAATGACTTATCTCCATCGCTGTTATGTTTCATTTTCTCTTTTCTTTGTTTTTCTTTTTGTGGTGAACTCTAAGGTTGGGCTCGTAACGGACCTCTATGTTTCAAGTTTAAATAAATAATCCAAGTGCATGCTAAAAAAATTGTTTTCTCTGCTTTCAAGTTTGAATAATTCTGTCTCTAAATTTTCCCTGCTAAATAATGTGTTCACTAGCCAAACCTGGGCTTGCCTTGAGATGTTGATCTTCTTGCTGGATCCTTGAACAATCTCATTGAACACGGCCCGTTTTTGTTTTTTTTGTTGTACGATGATTACAAAACTTATAAAAAGCCCAATTATATTTTAAATAATCCCGAAGTTATTGGCAAAAGATCCAATAGATATATTTTTCCTCAACTTCTTGAATCTTTTATTTAAATTTTAAAGTTTCAAAGTAGGGCCAATTTTTAATTTCGTAAAAGAAAGATGGCCAGAGATGTCAAATAGTGTGACTTCAAATCGAAGTATTGTATTAAACGTCAAGACAAATACTACTTTGTATCTGATTGTTTTGTAACTTTTTTTTCAATCATGTATTGTTATTAGGCCTGAAATGTCAAAAAAATATATAAACGTCTCTTTTTATGACTTCTACTAATATTGGTTAAGCTTGTGAATTACTTTATATTTCTACTTTTAATGATATGTAATACACATATAAATAAGGATGGTTTTCCAGTGGTAACTCACAAGTGTGAAATTTATGGGTTCGATTTTTGCTGGCCACAGAGGTTTTCATATGGTTCATCTGGTCTTCGGATTAATCGGATCTAATGGTCCATTGACCCGAGAACCAGCTAAGAATAAACATCCAACGATTTGACTCCGAACTCATGGTGTGCGTTGAACCGGATCATCCGAATTATTAAAAAAAATATATATATATATATATATAAATAACTTCAATTTTTACCCTTATAACTTTTAAAAAGATGAAAAACTTTTAAAGGAAGAAAAAAAATTCACTTGGCTATCTATCTACAGCTAGCAGAATCGAGTTAGTCTAACCTTTCACGGCTGTTTTGTTTGACTAATGGGCGGATTCATACATCCTCTTCGTGATCTTTGCTGTAAAAGAAAGAAATTAAACAAAAAAAATTATCAGGTTTTGTCACTATTAACTAATCTATTAAACTACTCATTATATCACTACTTTAATTAGTGATTGTACCCAAAATTTACTCGTTATTCTATGGTACACATAATAAGAAATTTTAAGAGGTGTGCAAAGTGCAAGCATCATTACCACTAGTTGGTGAATTACCCTTCAAACACGGAGTTACTGTCAGAAAAAATATATGTTTATTCTTTTTTCTTTTTAATGAAACTAAATAAATTAGCGTTATGCTAGATTGTATTTAAAACATTGTATAAGGTTGGAGATTTCTCTTAATCAAAAACTATCTGTTTTTTTTCGTTTTTTGGAAGGGTAATTCTCTAAAATGATCTATCATATTTTAAATTTGATCTTTATGCATTTTAAATAATAAGCAATATTTGTTTTTTTAATATATCTATAAATTTAGTCTGAGTTGTTCTAAATTTTCCCAGCTACACAAAAGAAGTACCACTCTGTTTTTCAATCTTGATTTATTGAAAGACTTATTTCATTTTTTTCTTTTCTAGTTTTGTTTTTCATTCCTTTTGTGATTAGCGATGGTGTATTTAATATTGATCAATGTAATATATTAACCGATTGGTTAAATACAAAAGCTTCGTAATTTCTGTACGAAAAGCTGTACAAATCAAAACTCCACCATTTAAAATAATAATACATATAGTTTCACTGCTAATTTGGGTCGTTGCCCCTACGAGTTTGCCTAATACAACCAAAACATCCTAAGGTTTTTAAAAATACAAAGGTTAAAGTGAAAATATTTTAGAAAGTAATATTTTTTGGGGGGAACAAAAAGAATTAAAGAGAAGGTTTTAGTTAAGGAGATTAAGACAAAAGATGAGAGATTAAGATAATAGGAGGGAAGACAGGGTCGCACGTGCAACACCGAAATCTTCGACCAGAAACGTTATGAATCAAAAGATGCTGCGCACGTGCCTCCTCGGTCAAAGGTCAAAAGCAACTGATACACTTAGCACTAGTCATTGGACCTCCCAAACTAAATAATTTAGATGAATCATAATTGTTGCATTATTTTAAGAAATTGCTGGGTATCCAAGATAAGGATGATGATTAGATGAGTCTTGTGTTGGTAAAGACTCTTTAAGAACTAATTAACAATTTCGAACAAAAATAAATAAAATCTTTAAGGTTTGTTCATATTATTGGCATCCTTCACACCTTTACTTCTATCATATCTACATCGGACCCGATATATTCATGGCTTAATGACTATTATACATCATATAAGGTTTAACCAAGTGATTAACGTAATACAATGTTTTTTTCTCAATTTCTCGTAAATTAATACATTGCTTTTTGTTTCTCGTCGTTGTATTTTTACTGAAGGCATGCACATGTAATGGCTATTTTAGATTTTATATAATACAGTAATTCTGTATTTTTACTTGGGAGAAACTCATTTGGGTTTTTAAGTAATATTTAATTTTAAATTTGAAGTTAAGAAACTTCTGTTTTTGTTGTTTTATTGGTAGAATTTTATTAGGAGTTTTTAAAATTTTTTTTTTTTTTTAAATTATAAAAAAAAATATAGTTGACATAAAAACATAACATTTTAAACATAGATTTTGAAATGAGATCCACATGTGCACTTCCGTTTTCAAAATTATAAACATACTAGATTTTATAAAATCAAAATTATATTGTATTTCATGAATTTTAAAACATACAAAATATTGTCGAAGCTTCATGAAGAAGAAGTTTAGAATTTTAGAATCTTAAAAAAAAAATTTAATATGTAAAGATTCCAATTCATTAATATGTAAAAAAAAGTTTAGAATTTAAGTGTTGAAGTTAAGAAAAAGTTATAAAAAAAAAAGTAAGATTTTTTTTTTTAAGTTAAAGTAAAAAAAAAATCTGGCAAAAAAAAAAATTCCAGCGAATTAGGGGTTGACACGTGGCTAAAAACAATGTAAGAACCTCCTTAAGAACCGGTTCTTAAAACTCTTATTTAAGAACCGGTTCTTACACTGTACATAATTTTTTTTTTTTGGGGTTAAAAACCCCATCAAAAACCCCCAATAATGATGCTCTATGCAACTCGATTACAAATCTCGTGATGGATATTACTTTTGGGTGTTGAATTTTGTTTTGGTATTGTATTTATATTTTTGTGTTGAGAAGCAATCTCTATAATATTATTTTAAAATATATTTTCTAAAAATAAAATTTTGTAAATTATTACATGAAATGTCATTACAAATGACAAAGAATAATTGAAATAAGAAATGATATAATTGTCTTTTTAAAAAATTGATTAGAATATGAAAATATATATTTTTTATTAAAGAGGTTATTTATTATTTAATTTATTAATTATTTTAATATTATATATTTTAAAATAATAATCAATTCATATATATTCAAAAAACAATCTAATCAAATTTTTGCTATATTTTTTCTTATAATTTATTATATTTTATTTGAATATATATATCAAAACAAAAATTTAAAAAATAATTTACTAATTTTATAAAAAAACTAGGTAGCTATCCGCGCTACGCTGCGGGACTTATATATATATATATATATTGTTTTACTGATTTAATATTATGTTTTATTTGATAAATGTGCATTCAAAATTCTTTTAAATCATTTTTATATTAATACTTTATAATATACATAATTATCGTTGATATGCAAATAACACTGTGAATTAAAATTTGGTTAACTTTAGATTTTAGTGAACCGAATTTTATCATTATTTGACATCATTGTCGATTCGTTCATTTTCAGTAACTTCAGCATATGAGAAGTTGTCATATTTTGGCTGTTTTTTTAACCCAATTTATTTCTGTCGCATCCAATAGCTTTCACCCAATAACTTAATCATAAGTTGGCATCTTAGAACACAATATCACAAAAATTAGTATATGCATATTTGAGAAACAATTTCTTATGGGTTTATAAAAATAAATAAGTGAACAAAAAGAAAACCATTGAAACTCTAGTGATCTTTTTCATTTCTTGTTCGTATACAAACAAAAATTGAGCAAAAAGCAATACAATTAACATAATACGATTTTGATTGATGGCGCATTTTTCACCGCCTCATATTCTTACTTAAACTCTTTCCTCTCATATTTGCTTACTTTATATATCAAAACTTGCAATGAAAAACTAAACATTTCTGCAACATATTCAATATTATCATTTCTCCATGTTTTTGAATTCGTTTAATCTCATTCTCCCCGTACTCATTGTTCATACTCCAAGGATTCATTCACACCATGATGATAGAGACCGCTTTATTGTTAGCTTCTCTCACTCTCTTTTTGGTCATATGCCCATGTTCTGTCTCACGTTCCTATATGAGTAAACACTGTTCACGGTAATGTATTCAAATATTTTTGATCAGCATAGCGTCACTTCCACCCAAACCTCTAAGGAAGTAGTTTGTTTTTAGCTCAACATCGAGTGGAGAATCTGCTAGATCACTTGTCTCACCTCTTAGCTCATGTTATACTCCAAACCCTCTTGTAATTGATATGCTTTTATTCATTCACCTAATCTCATGTTATATATAATATCATGTTCTGACAAATGTAATATAGATAAAAATAAGTATTTCAAATAAATATTTTGAAATCACATTTTTATCAATAACACATGGAGTTATATATAAAAATATATATATTGTATATCTTGATTATTGTATATAGCTCTCAAATTTTGGCTTACGTGCGACATAAATTATATTACTAAATAAATTCATATTACGTTATAAATTAATTATAGTGAATATCATTTGTCTATAATTGCTTATATAATAAATGATATGCTATGAGAAATTCTATTAATAATTATAAATTTTTGATGTGTGTGTATTTTTTAAATATTTTGTACATTTTAAAATTAAGTTAACTTGAATTAATTGAAACTTATAATATCACGTTATAATTATGGAATTGATAAAAAATTTACATTTGAATATAACTCTTTTGATTTTTAAAAGTATTTTTCTTTATTATAAGCATCGACATTAAACCAACCGGTTATTAGACTATTCCTCTTTCCCTCTTCTTCCTCTTCTTCATCTACGTCGTCACCACCGTTAACGACAATCCATATCTCTGATCATCTCCTCCGCCCAGTGGCGGACTTAGATTTTTTTTTCACCGGTGTCATATAATCAACAAATTATATAAGTAGTTTTGTGTACAACGACAACAAACATTTTTAATAAATATGAAAAAAACATTAGCAAAAATAAGATAGAAAATGATGAGAATAACATAATAGACCTCGTACAAAAAAAAATTGAATGGGCTACTATGATCCAAAGTAAAAAGTAGTGTGGGAAAAAAAGAAAGGATGGTGTCAAGTGAAAGATTCGAACTCTCATAACCGGGGTCAATTAATTAGAAATCTACCAGCAGATCTAAATTTAGTCACTTTTATGCAATAACAAAACTATTATATATTTTTTAAACGGTGTCATGTGAACCCGTAAAGTTGTATGTGGGTTCGCCTTTGCCTCCGCCATGCGCTCATTGTATGCCTTCCGTTACGGCGAATCTCTGACCTCGCGAGACCGCACTCACTTCCATTTCACCGTCACAGCTCAGAAATCTGCCGCTTCAACTCCCTGATCCTCCTCCGAACTCATGAGACCGCATGCATTAACTTCCACTCCACCGTCACAACTCAGAAACTCTGCCGCTTCAACTCCTTGATCCTCCTCCTCCGCCTCGCTACTTTCTCTTTCTCACTCACCTCCGCCGTCTTCATGTTCACCAGTTCCCACGGCTCAAGTTTCCCTCACCGTTACGATTTCGACGCTTTCAGGTTCGATTCTCCTTCTTCACTTGCTCAATTTCAATAATCAAAAGAGATTATTTTTCTTTTTCTAATTTTGTAAATATTTTTTACATTTCGTAATTTGAATTAATTGAAAATTCTATCTAATAATATTCTCGCGTTTGGCACATGTTAGAAACTAATAATTATGGAATCAAAAAAACTAAGGTGTATTATTTGTTTTAATTTGATTGAATGTACCTTTTAAATGATGTGGAAAAAAAACTGAGGTATATTATTTGTTTTAATTTGATTAGTTGTACATTTTAAATGATGTGTGAGCTTCTAACAAACCAAAAATTTGAAGTGTCAACATAGGGAGAGACTCTAGGTTTTCTAGTATTGGTTTTTTTTTTTCTTTTTGATGCAAGTGGGATTTTAATTTTTGATTTATTTTATAGTTGAGATTTTTTTTTCCGGAAAAGATAACCCACTTCTTGAATTATTTTTTAAAGTTATTGGAATTTGTATGATTGTCCATTTTCAGAGACATCCCATATTTCACATTATAAAAAGAAGAATGATTTTCTGGACAAATGGATGCAAAGACAAATGGACCTTGTTTTGGGCCTGACCCATTTTTCCTCTCGATGTGAATTAGATGAAATTTGTTACTGAAGTTTCCGTTTCACCTAATTTTTTGTTGGTTCAATATTTTTTACAAATTTAATCTGAGCTGTATTAATTAAAATATTTTGATATTTTTATGAGTTGTCAACACCAAAATCTGTGAAAAAGCTGATGTGTCAAGTGCTGGAGAGACTCAAGTGTTTTTATTGTATTGATTAGACACAAGAAAACTATTTTTTTTAAAGAGTTCGTAACTAACCACAAAAACTATAGTCATTTAACTGTACATATTAGAGTTATGTTTTCAAGATTTTAAGTTTTTGCGGGTTAACCCGAATAATATTTTAGTTCACTGCAAAATCGATTAAATAGATAAATTATTACAAATTGACAGTTTTATCTATAATCATTTGTTAACCATATTGTAAAATTTAGATAAAATAATTTTTTTAAAATTTCTAAACAATTTAAAAAAATATATATATATTTCACGCTTTAATTAACGCAGATTAAATTCTAGTTAAATAAGAAACAAAAATACGAAATATGTATTTTGCTACCATATCTATACTACATTGTCATCAAATTAATTGTAAATTCTAAACTTCCAAATGATGTACAAAAGCGTGTTCGATGATCGATCTGTAACATATATATATAGTAGAGCTTATGGAAATATAAATCAACGATAAGAAATAACTTGCATATATATCTTTGACATCAACTGGTGTCGGGTAATATAAGATGATACTGATCAAAGACCGTCTGCAACAGTCGCTTATCATAATAAAGTATCTTGGAGTTTATTTTAAAAATATAAAAAAACAATTGAACGTGAATAAAATAAAGTCCGTTTGATAATATCACTTACTACACATAAGTACATACAAAGAGAATATAATTGGTCATTTTCAACGAACACAGAGTATACTATTGGAGGAGAGAAAACTGTGATATGATCAATATATACGATATCGATAATTGTATACAGCTACTGTTTATACGTGTAACAGAGAATATATAATATAGGGCAATTCTACAAAATAGCACAAAAAAACTAAAAGTTCCCAAATTTAGCACCTAAGGGTGAAAATCACAAATATAGCACCAATTTTGACAATATTAGCACAAATTTAATATAAAAATGACTTATAATCATTTCCTAATGGGAAAAAACTAAACCCTAAATTGGAAATAGTGAACCCAAACATAATGTTTAATTCTATTTTAAATTTATTTTTGATAAATAAGTATTTTAAAATAATTAATTGTACTATTTTTGGTATTTTAAATTTAGAGTGATAGTTTTGAAACAAAAAATAATTTTTGTGCTATTTGAGGGTATTTTTCTATAATATATTATCATCATGAATCACTCAAAATGGGAAAGAGGATGATAATGTGGAAGCATGTGTTTTAAATCCTCTCAAGTTGCTAGATTCAGCCACGTGTGACGACGTGGCACTTCTAAATTCATATGATTTGCAGATAATAATTACTGATTATATATANAATTACAGATTATATATATATATATATATATATATATATATATACGAACTTTGAGCTTAATAATATATACGAACTTTGAGCTTTTTATCGTCAAATATGATCGATGGCAGGTGTGTGGACTATCTATCCACACGTGTGATCTCACATGCAATTAAGAGATTTTAAAGCTAAGTCTTCCAAAGGGACAAATAAATAGTTAGAGAAAATAATTTTTAAAAATCAACCCTAAAAAAAAACTTTGAGTTGAGTATAATAAGGACAACAATAATTGAGGATAAATGTTTTAAAGTATATATGAGCAAGACCTTTTAAATGACTATAATGCCACGTCACTCTGGCCACAACACTAACGAGAGGCCACGTCCCCGTTTGCATTCTCTCTTTCTTTTTCTTTTGTGAACTTGGGCTTCTACAGTTCTCCGTAGGGGTGGGCGTTCGGATTTTCGGATCGGGTTCGGATCGGGTATTTCGGGTTTCGAGTATTTCGGGTTTAGGGATTTAGGTACCGATCAGATATTTTAAAAATTCGGATCGGGTTCGGTTCGGGTTCGGATCGGATCGGGTATTTTTTTTAAGATCCGAAATTTTTCGGATATGTTCGGATCCGGATCCGAAAATATCCAAAAGTAACAAAAAGTATCCACAATACCCGAATAACCCGAAATCCGAGACAAAACACAAAAACATGAATATTCATTTCAATAAAACCAATATACTTTCAAACCAAAAGTATCCAAAATACCCAAAAATTTCAAAAAAAAACAAAATAGGTGTATTCGATATACCCATAATATCGAAAATATACCTAAAAAACCGAAATACCCTAAAAATAATTAATATATTCGGGTGTATAGTTGTAATTTTGGGTATTTGGGTTATATCAAGTCTAAATATAATTAATATATTTGAGTATAAAATTACACTTCGGGTATTTCGGGTACCCATTCGGTTCTCGGTTCGGTACCGGTTCGGGTATAAGAATTTAGGATCCGATCGGATATTTTAAAACTTCGGATCGGGTTTGGTTCGGTACCGGTTCGGATTTTCGGATCCGGATAATTTGCCCACCCCTAGTTCTCCGTTCCAGTCTGAACGACAATCTCTGATAACGGTTTATGTTATTATATTTTGTACACAATATACTTGATAATTTCGTGATTGACCATCAACTTTTGGTCAAAGGATCACTGAGCAACATGGTTTTTAGCATGTTTTAAGAATTTTTTTTAAAAGTGTACATTGACAAAAAAAAATGTAAGATATGAATATTTAGAACGAAAAGATACAGTATATATAAAATTAAAGGTATAAAAAAACCAATAAAACGAAAAAGAACAAAAAAGACCACCATCTGATTTTCTCCAAATTCTATAAGCAAAACAAGCGATTCACGAGTCCCTAAANTATTTTAAAAATTCGGATCGGGTTCGGTTCGGGTTCGGATCGGATCGGGTATTTTTTTTAAGATCCGAAATTTTTCGGATATGTTCGGATCCGGATCCGAAAATATCCAAAAGTAACCAAAAGTATCCACAATACCCGAAAAACCCGAATAACCCGAAATCCGAGACAAAACACAAAAACATGAATATTCATTTCAATAAAACCAATATACTTTCAAACCAAAAGTATCCAAAATACCCAAAAATTTAAGAAAAAAAACAAAATAGGTGTATTCGATATACCCATAGTATCGAAAATATACCTAAAAACCGAAATACCCTAAAAATAATTAATATATTCGGGTGTATAGTTGTAATTTTGGGTATTTGGGTTATATCAAGTCTAAATATAATTAATATATTTGAGTATAAAATTACACTTCGGATATTTCGGGTACCCATTCGGTTCTCGGTTCGGTACCGGTTCGGGTATAAGAATTTAGGATCCGATCGGATATTTTAAAACTTCGGATCGAGTTTGGTTCGGTACCGGTTCGAATTTTCGGATCCGGATAATTTGCCCACCCCTAGTTCTCCGTTCCAGTCTGAACGACAATCTCTGATAACGGTTTATGTTATTATATTTTGTACACAATATACTTGATAATTTCGTGATTGACCATCAACTTTTGGTCAAAGGATCACTGAGCAACATGGTTTTTAGCATGTTTTAAGAATTTTTTTTAAAAGTGTACATTGACAAAAAAAAATGTAAGATATGAATATTTAGAACGAAAAGATACAGTATATATAAAATTAAAGGTATAAAAAAACCAATAAAACGAAAAAGAACAAAAAAGACCACCATCTGATTTTCTCCAAATTCTATAAGCAAAACAAGCGATTCACGAGTCCCTAAACACATTCGTGAGCAGGTGCAAATCTATCAGAGCAAGCCAACAACAATCCATATGATGGTCAACCATTTGGTCAACGGATTCATTCGTATTCTGGTCGAATACAAATGCATGGTAAAATGACACTCCATCGACCTAAAAGACGGTAGATATTTTTTATGTTCTCGAATTATATATTAGAAATTGAATGTTGAAGATATTGGAGGTTCAATAAAGTAAAAGTATAGGATACGAAATGGTCTTAGATATATAATAATACGACATCAAAGCCCTAATCACGTGCCTTAATTGCTGGGCCTTCCTTTCCCCTTAAAATAAAGTATTTTCATTTGCTTCGTTTTTTACAGAGGAAACCCGCCTCCTCATCTGGCGGGTTGTTCCCCACAAGCCTTTTCTTTTTGTTTCTCGATCTCTCAACTTCTTCAGAATTAATATTTTAAATAACCCTAATTAGAATTAAAGTTTTCGATTTTAGTTTTAGTTTTAGTTTTGGCTGGATTTAATAGAAAATTATAAATATATATATGTATATGCAAGAAAAATGTATTTTAAGTTTTAACCGGCCCAATTATATTTTACCGGGGGATTTGACCATTTTCTTTTGACCCAAAAGGTAGTATTTCTTCTTTTTTAATACTCACTTTGCATCCTAGCTAATCTATTACACCTCTTAAGCTTTAATTTATTTTACCCCTACTATCCATATCATATTAATATACATATCATCAATGGTGGATCCATAAACTTATTTTACCAAAAATAACATATACATTAACATACTAATTATATAGAAATTTAAAATATAAAAACAAAAATATTAATTGATAAAAAATCCAATATATTATATAAATATATTTTGCACGTCTTATTTTTTAATATTTTATGAATATTAAAAGTTTTATATATGATAATATTTTTTTTAAAAACTAAAAATAAAATCAATTGTATCTTAAAAAATAACGAAATGACACTGTAAAATCATAAATTTAATTTTGTATATAAAAACAAAATATTGATTATATATAAAAAGAAGAAAATAAAAATTATGAGAATAAGATTTGTTTTTTTCTAAAAAAATATTGTATATCTAATATAGAATCCAAAACTATTGTTTCACAAAGAAAATACTAGAAGTATAATTGAAAGAAAAACAAGGGATCTCCGATAAAAAAAAGTTAGAACCATATATTTGCATTTAAGATTTTTACATTTATATATTTTGTAAACAAAAAAGGAAAATTTCAAGCAAATAGAATTAAAATATAGAAAGTAAAATTATTGAACACTTGAAAATAGAAAACTGTAGGCATAAAAATTAACCGGGGGCAAATTAAAATTGGTTATGGATGCATTAATTAAAATTAGTTATAATTAGAACTTAATTTAAAAAATTGCTGGGGCAAGTGACCCCACTACCATATATGTGGGCCCATGCATGTAACTATGTAAGGTGTGAGGCTTTCATATATCAAGAACTTACTATCTCTTATATTAATGTTTTTTTTTAATCTTCTCGATGTTTTACTGATGTAAACCTAAAATTTTTGGAGAATTACATAGAATTATATGGATAACTAGTATCAAAGCCTAATAATAAGGTTTAAAAGAAGCTAAAATTCTACCCAAATAAACCATTGATTACATGAATAATTAGCATAAAAGCCTAATAATAAGGTCTAAAAGATGCTAAAATTCTACCCAAATGAACCATTGATTGCAAAGACCGTCTCGTCTATGTACCAAGCTTGGAACTTAAAGCCGCCTCCGTGCATCACCGCCTCCGTGCATCACGATGTACTCTCTCAAGGCAGATGATAAGTCTACGAACCTTGTCCGAAGCCACAAACCAGCAACGATTATAACATACAATACATTAGCCGACGGAAATGAAACCCCGGAAACATAGCCAGCAGGAAATGAAACCCCCGGAAACTGAGTTGGCAAACAATTCGAACTGGCACCAAAACAGACTTCGGAGGAGAGGAGCCACACCGGAAAAGTAAGGCCGCAAAAGATATCCAAGCCAAACCGACATAACCTCACCACTGATGAAGGCCACAACAGAGCAGCCATGATGTCGGATAGAAGAGGAGGAGAGGAAGTCGCGAGTCCACCACACCCATAGATCCGCCGGAATCCAAACCGCCGAGCACCTCGAAGAGATCCGAAAAAAAAAACATGTATATATAGAAAAAAAAAAGTAGAAAAGTAAAAAGCAAGGCCCGACGCCGGCGCTGAGGTAGCCACCGACGCCGGAAAATGGAGATTAGGTCTGAGACCTTTGGCGGCTAGGACTTCTCCTTAAATTTTGTTAAGAAAGGAATGAAATGAATTATCCTTTTTGTAACGTAAAATACAAAAAGTAATTACTATATTAATGTTTTAGATATGATCGTCTGAGAACTGAAGCAATGTTAAGCATCTAGTTATCCTTTTTTAGGAGTTTTGATGCGTTTTACTTCCTTGGCCATGAGCTTTGTCATGTACCTACCTAAACTCTACTTTTGGTTTGTATACATAAACTAGTATTTGTATATATATTTTTAATATGATGGTAGAAAGTCCATCTCTATAATATTATTTAAGAAGGTATTTTTAAAAATGAAATTTCTTTTGTAAGTTATTACATGAAATGTCATTACAAATAACAAAAAATAATTGAAATAAGAAATGATATAATAGTCTTTTAAAATTATTGATTAGAATATGGAAAATATATATTTTGCATTAAAGAGGTTGTTTATTATTTCATTTCTTTATTATTTCAATACTATATATTTTAAAATAATAATCAATTCATATATATTCAAAGAAACAAAATCTATTCAAAATCTTGCTATATTTTTTACTATAATTTATTATATTTTATTTGAATATATATCAAAACAAAAGTTGAAAAATATTTTACTAATTTTATAAAAAGTTACACACAAGAAAACTATATTTTTTTAAAGAGTTCGTAGACTAACCACAAAAACTAAAGTCATTTAATGATGCATATTAGAGTTATGTTTTTAAGATTATAAGTTTTTGCGGGTTAGCTCGAATAATATTTTAGTTCACTGCAAAACATGTTAAATAAACAAATGATTACAAATTGACAACTTTATCTATAATCAATAATCATTAGTTAACTATATTGTAAAATTCAGATAAAAACAATTTTCTTAAATTTCTAAACAATTTTTTTTTAAATTACTCTGCGGTATAATTAGTGCGGATTAAATCCTAATACTAATTAAACTAGCATCACTAGACACTTTCTATCTATCACGACTACTATGTTTTATTTTTGTAATAATATAAAATAATATAGATATATAAAATTTTGATCATTCACGTGAAATTGAATGAGTATAAATATTATTCGCTTACCACAATATAATAAGGATATTACGGATAACCGATGCATCATGCAAGACCTTAAAATGTACCCTGGATCAGTGTCGTGCTTAGGTTTATAGAAGTCTATGGCGAATTTTAAAAATGTGGCATTTATTATAAAAATTAAATTATTTTTAAAAAGTTATAATATTTAAATGAAACAAACAAAAATAATGATAATATAGAAATTCTAAATTACAAATTTTCTTAATTTTTCTACAAAATCATTTCTCAAATTTACATATTCAAAATTTATAACTAATTCTCTCTCTATAGATATGATAACTAAACTATTTAATTTCTCTTATAACAATAAAATGTTCAAACAAATAAGCTAAACACATATATTAAACTATATACATAAGCCTAATTTTGGAAAAAAAGGTGGCCCTATAATTTTGTTAATTTTGATGTGGCCTTTAGGCCATTGCCTAATTTTTTGTACGTAAAATGTATTCATTTTGTACGTGACAATTTCGGAATAAATCAGAAACAAGAGAACCGGAATATGAATTTTTAATCGAAGAGGGGTTAGACTGTAAATAAAAAAGAGTGGGGGCATGAGAGAAGAAAGGGATACAATGCATGTACGACAAGTGGAGAGCGTGGAAACAGCTAGTGGTTTTTTTTTTTTGGTTTGGTTTGGAGATGAGGGCTAATTTGGTAAATTCCATAATTACCTCCCAGATCTTTTGCGACCTTGTTCTGGACAAAATTTCTCCCCCGCAGTGCTATTAAAGTCACCTCCAAAACAAAACATTTTTTTTTTTGGGGTACTCTATTAAAACGAAAATATTAAATAGTTATACATGCGTAATAATATTTGTTTAGATTCAAAGGTGAAGATTTCACGAGTATAATATCTCTAATCTATATAAAAAAAAAATTGATTTGTTTACATTTACAAATCCATATCTCTCTATTCTTTAGTTTTTTTTTTGTGTGTGTGTGAATTAAAATTTGTGTGATTTATAACAACTTGTGTTAAATCCAGAATCAAAAATCATTTTACGGTTATGCAATTTATCAAGTCAAAATTAGAATGTACTAGTTTTGGTATTCACGCGTTAAACGTTTGGTGATTACTATTATTATTGTTTTTGAATACACATGATTCCATAGAAAATTCACACTTATATTCAATTTCTTGTCAAAATTTGAAACTTCCAATTTTTCTATAAATAAAAATGTCTGTTTGTTAAATTATCATATATAGTTGAAAAAAATCATGTATACATAAACAAAATTCTCATAACAAACTGAACTGCATAAAAGTACTAAAGGTGATTTACTTAAAACTTGTTATGCTTGATGAACCGAGCTCTGATACGAACAATAGCTAGTACAAAATATATACACATTACTCTGAATCTAAACTACGATACAATAAGACAAGTAAGGCATTCGTAAATGAACTTATATAGTTTCATTTTCAGATTTCTCTAACCTCACTAAAAACATTTAAATTTCAATACTTCCCTTTCCTATATAATCATCGTACCAAAATATCTTCGGTAATTCGAAATCGAAAAGTTTTGATTGGTGAAATTGTAGAGCACTTATATGGTTTACCTAATCCGAGTTAACCGGTTGAACCTTAACCACGACAAATAACTAAATCGGTTATTCACCTTTGCGCTTTCACGGTTAACCACGAGTTAACCTGTTTGGCTCGCTTGGTTGGTTCGACCGATGATGAGTGAAATCTCGTTTGGATCTTTGTATGGGTCAATAAGCAATAGTATGCACAAACACGTTTGAATTTGGATTTCACACAATGCAAATACAAACATTATTTCCAACAAACAATAATATTAAAGCAAAATTTAAACCAAATTAATTAGTAGTTTTAAATTTCAAAACACTCAATTTATTTATGTAGTTTAAAAAAACATATCGACAAAGTAACATTAATCTTTTCCCCAAAATAAAGTGACATTTGTAAAAATAGATCTCATTTTTTCGTGCCGACCAAAGAAAAAAAGTTCTCATTGTTTGGTTATATATGTTTAATGTATTAGCGTATAATAAAAGTATAAAACGTACGCATAAATGCAGTAAAAGTACAAAAACTTATGTACAACTGGTTATATAACAAAACGAATTAAGATATATTAGACTTATTTAGTCATATACTCATATTATCATTTTTGACCCTCTTTAATAATCGGACAAACAAATTCAAAACAAGAAAAAGGTAAAGCTAAAATATTCATATCCTTCTCTCTAAAATCCCCTCCGGTATTACGCCGGGCGACACAGAAGAAACCGCTCTATGTACTTTTTAATTCTCTCTCTCTCTCCTATCTCTATACATGCACATTCTCTCTCTCTCTCTCTCTCTCTACTGCAAATGCATTATTTCTTTAATTCAAAAAACGATTTTCTTCTCTCCCTTTCTTCTTTATAAGTATACGTCTCAGACGTTCCTTTAAGAGCTTCTGGCTTCCATCTTCTTTTTCCTCTTCATTCAAATCTCAGACAACAGTTTACATGCATTTGCTCACTTGATCTCCTCAAAGCTTCAACCTTTCTTCAAAAAGACATGCAATAGATAGATCTTCTGAGATAAACACCTCGTGATTATCGTTTTTTTTCTCCAAAGTATTTCATAGCCACAAATGCTCAAGTTCTGAAAGCTTAGTGTAACGCTTGATCAGGTTTGTATTTTTATTTTTTTTCTTCTTTCAAAAAAAAAAACAACCTTTCTTTCTGGGTTTCTTCTTAAATCTTCTTTGTCTTTTTCCGCAGAACCACAATAGAAATTTGTGGGCGTTCCATTCTCTCTCCTGATTTATTATTTACTACCTTTTTAAAAAAAATATAATCTTCTTCAGCAGGATTTTACCGAAGAAGAAGAAGAACAAACAAGAGAGAGAAAGCAAAAGAATTGCTTTTTTTTGTTTGGTTTGGTTGAATATAAAAAAGAAGAAAGCAAAAGAAACTTGATGGCTCCGATGACGAACTGGTTAACGTTTTCTCTGTCACCAATGGAGATGTTGAGGTCATCTGATCAATCTCCCTTTGTGTCCTATGACGCTTCTTCCGCCGCCTCCTCCTCTCCTTATCTCCTCGATAATTTCTATGGTAAAATATCCCACTTTTTTTCTTTTTCTCGAGAAATTTAATTTCTGTCAAGTTAAGTACGAACGAAACACGAATGATTGTGGTTTTACACAGTACATGCTCGTGTGTACGTAGATGTGTAAGTATAGGCTCTAGTAACCGACTTCTTCTCGTAGCTTATCCTATAACTGAGTTGCTGAACTCAGCCTCCCTCGTGTTTTCTCTCTGACTTTGTCTGTTTCCCGAGAAAGGCAAAGAAAATTGAAAAAAAAGAGATTTTTTTCTTTCTCATACGGTAAATAGAGACTTCTCGTGATCTTCGTTGTTTGATTTTAACCAACCATTTTTTTTAAGTTCAGTCTTCTTGGCTTTCATTTTCCCGGGAAACCATTTTTTTTTCCTTGGTGAGTTCATAGATACTGATGTTTGTATCTGTGTTGGTTTTTTAGGTTGGACGAATCAAAAGCCTCAGGAATTATTCAAAGAAGAAGCTCAGATAGCAGCTTCAATGGCGGATTCAACAATCCTAACAACATACGTCGACCCACAAACCCATTCCCAGAATCACATCCCAAAACTCGAAGATTTTCTCGGCGACTCTTCTTCAATCGTCCGTTACTCCGACAACAGTCAAACCGAGACACAAGACTCTTCCCTCACTCAAATCTACGATCCACGTCACCACCACCAAACCGGGTTTTACTCCGATCACAACCACGATTACAAAGCCATGGCCGGTTTTCAAACCGCCTTCTCAACCAACTCCGGCTCAGAGGTCGATGACTCAGCCTCCATCGGACGGACACATCTCGCCGGAGAGTATTTAGGACACGTGGTCGAATCTTCTGGTCCGGAGCTAGGTTATCACGGTGGAGCTACCACCGGAGGAGCTTTATCACTCGGGGTTAACACTAATCACAGGAGTAATGATAATAATCAGATCACTGATCATCATTACCGAGTTAATAACAATGGTGAGAGAATCAACAACAGCGAGAAGACGGATTCTGAGAAGGAGAAGCCTGTTGTGGCTGTGGAAACATCAGATTGTTCTACTAAGAAGATCGCTGATACGTTTGGACAAAGGACTTCGATTTACAGAGGAGTTACTCGGTAAGTAGAAAGGTCAATTAGTCAAAGACATTTATTAGAGTTTGTTAATTAAATGAAAGTATTAATGTAATTTTTGATTGATGCGCAGACATAGATGGACAGGAAGATATGAAGCTCATCTATGGGATAATAGCTGTAGGAGAGAAGGTCAGGCCAGGAAAGGACGTCAAGGTATATTTTTCTTTCAATTTCCATCACTATTACAAACCTTTCATGACATCAAGAATTGAAATCAATCCGTGTTGGCATTATATTTTTCTTGTGAATCATTCTCTGGTTTATCTTTTCAACCGTTATTTTGTTCCATGTCTGTAAGTGGGATTTACAAGGGATTAATTAAGAAGAGTGAACTATATAGGACAAGAGTTTGTCAAAGAAAATTGAATGCAAGATTCACTATTACAAAGCTTTACCTTTTTTTCTTTCTTACTTTCTTATTGATCTGTCTATATCTTTATATGATGACTGATACAACTTTGGGTGATTTGCATTTGTGAAGGGGAGCCAAAGTTTTTAACTTGACAATACTTTTGAGTCAGGACTCAGGAAAAAAAAAAATAAGAAAAAGAGAAATATAGAGTATGTATAGTTGTTGTTGTTGTTGATTTTTCATATATTTAGCAGAAGGGTGCCGCCATTTTGTTCCTTTGTCTTTATTACATTTCTTTTCCTTTTCACAATCCTTTCATTTCACATTTACACATACTAAAGCCTAAAGGTACATAAGATGGGTCCCCATGGCATTGCCTATATGATGCAACCTCTGTTTCTTTGATTGACATGTTTATGGACCCACTTTGACCCTCTCTCTACTCCTACATATATTGTGTTAATAAAGCATATATATGATTTGATGTTATGTAGGCATGTGATTTGAGACCATTGGACTGTTTTTTTCAGTTTTAGGTTTATAGGGTATGAAGTGAGGAGTACTTGGGTTTTACTTAGAGATTGATTATATATATTATTGAATGCAAGACATGATGCTGCCTTGCAGGAATTTCAAATTAAATGAAATTTTCAGTGTGTAGTGTTTCTGCTGTCCATAAGGTGTCAGATTGATTTATGTGTAGTGTTCACATCAACAAAGCAAAGTCTGAATATTCTCAGTAGCTTTTGCTTTATTTTTATATATTTTTTGCTTTGGGCTACCAGTACCACCACCACCAGAGTGGGGGGATCTAGGGTTTGACCACACCCAATACTTCCATTCTCTTTTTTTGTTTGTTTTCAAATTCTCTCACTTTTGCTTTCTGACTGTTATCAATATCCGGAAATCTTCTTAAACGTAATCTGACGGTTGATAATTAATTTCCCTTACATGGTCTTCTTGCATAACAGAACCAGTGTGTGTTTGACTAAATGTGTTCGAATATTTTTGGTTACATCTCCTTTAAGCATTCATCAATTCGTTTAGCTAAGTATTGTATCATTTCCCTTTTTCGCATGTACCTCGATATGGTTTGCGCCATTGATGGAATTGCTTAAATCAACAGTATACTTGGGTAAGAACAATATCTCTCAATCAGTCACTTCTTACAAGAACAATAATGTACATGTCTTTAATATAATTGTTTTCTGAATGATTCAGGTGGATATGACAAAGAAGATAAGGCAGCTCGAGCTTACGATTTAGCAGCTCTTAAATACTGGAATGCTACTGCTACCACCAATTTCCCTGTAAATACCTTCTTTCTCTTCTTCTGTTTTTATCAGTTTCTCGTTTTGGTCATTCTTTACTAATCCGTTCCAATGATTTTAGATCACAAACTACTCGAAAGAACTAGAGGAAATGAAGCACATGACCAAACAAGAGTTCATTGCTTCCCTTAGGAGGTAAGATCCAAAAACAAGACCATTTCTTGAGTCGGATGGTTTATATATGTTTTCCGATAGTTAACCAAATCGATATAATACAGGAAGAGTAGCGGATTCTCTAGAGGAGCTTCGATATACAGAGGTGTGACAAGGCATCATCAACAAGGACGTTGGCAAGCAAGGATTGGCCGTGTCGCCGGGAACAAAGATCTTTACCTCGGAACCTTTGGTAAGTCGATCAATAATAAGCTTTGGTTAGTTAGTTAGTTAAAGTTCCTATCTTTATTATTCTTTTTGTTGGCGTTGTAGCAACGGAAGAGGAAGCGGCTGAGGCATACGACATAGCAGCGATCAAATTCAGAGGAATAAACGCTGTAACCAACTTTGAGATGAACCGTTACGACGTTGAAGCCATCATGAAGAGTGCACTTCCCATCGGTGGTGCAGCAAAACGTCTTAAGCTCTCTTTAGAATCTGCTTCATCAGAGCAGAAACCAGTCCTCGGTCATCATCAACTCCACCATTTTCAGCAACAGCAGCAGCAGCAACAACAGCTTCAGCTTCAGTCATCTCCTAATCACAGTAGCATTAACTTCGCTCTCTGTCCTAATTCAGCTGTTCAGTCTCAGCAAATGATTCCATGTGGAATCCCTTTTGAAGCAGCTGCTCTCTACCATCATCAACAGCAACAACAACAGAACTTCTTCCAGCATTTTCCGGCGAATGCAGCTTCTGACTCGACCGGGTCTAATAACAACTCCAACGTTGAAGGATCAATGGGACTTATGGCGCCAAATCCGGCTGAGTTCTTCCTCTGGCCTAATCAGTCCTACTAAAACCAATCATGTGATTTGGTTGTGTCCGGGTTTTAGTTTTATTCCTCTTCAAGGGATACAACTTCTTTCTCACTGCGCTAATCTTCATCTTCTTGATTCTGGCTAACCCATAAGCTGACTAGAAGGATCTGAAAATCTCACTTGCGTTTTCTTTTTGTTTCATTAACCGTTGTTTAGGCAAAGAAGAGTAGATGGGGGGGTGAAAAGTGGAAGAATCGGAAAAGGTTGGGGTCATTATTGTATTAAAACGTAAACTCGGTGGTGGAAAGTGATAGGTTTTGGGAATTAGGGGGTGGTTTCTGGTTTTTATCTTTTTGTATCTATCAGGCTATCAGCTTATCCGTAGCGTACTCTGTTTCTTCTATTTATGAAATATTTTTCTCCAGAAAGTTCACTCTGTTGCTCTATGCGTCTGTCGAGCCCATTGGGCTTTTAAGGCTTCGTTTAGAACACTATTGGGCCTTTCTTCATCTGCGCTGGATTTTGATGATGTGATTTTGTGTTTGATTGGGATAATTGGTTAAGACTCAGGTAAATAAATAATCTCTGTTTCTGTTTCCGAATTGAGTCTCTTTTCACAGACGAACTAGAGATTAACAATGGACAACTCTTTTGGTTGTGATTAACAAAGTTTACTAGGAAACAACATAAGAGACACATGTTGATGATATTCACAGTTTGGTTGGGGAAATAAAAGAAGCAACCAATGGAGAAGAAGAAGCAAAACTCAGTCAATAAAAGGGCCAAAGAGAAGAAGAAAACAAAAGTTTTTCTTTCCTATGTAAACACATTTTGTTATCAGGGATTGAGTTGATTTGATTGCTTCTACTCACTCCATCAGGAGTTGCCTATGGCGGCTGAGTTCGTTGAGGTATGAGGAGGAAGTGTGATCTTGTAGATCGCACGCATTCACACTCACTGCTCTTTCACTTGGCTTCTGCTGCAGCTCACCTGGCCCGTCTTCTCCACGCAACAGCTGCACCAGCTGCACATTAAAAGCTCTGTGTAGTTTAACCGAAGCTCAAGGTTTGATTTTGCTTTGGATATATATATGTGAAGATGGGGAGATTAGCTAAGCATACCCGGGTCATGTCAGGTCGCATCGTGGCTATATGATGTATACACATTGAAGCTGTTAGCATCACCCGCTGCATCTCTGTTGGATCAAACTCATTTCCTAGCCGCGGATCCACAATGTCTTGGACGCTCTTCTTCTCCAGAAAAGGTTTTGCCTGCTTATTATCAAAACACAAACAATATCTGAAAATGGTCAAAACAGAGATTTCCGGCAGAATCTTTGATGATTCTAAAATTTTCAGTTTAGAGAGTTGAGATGTATTACCCATGCAACAAGGCTTTGTCTGCTTGCTGTATCAACAGCTCGGCGACTGGTTATGATCTCTAGAAGCAATACCCCAAATGCAAACACATCGATCTTCTCATCAACAATGCCGTGTATGAAGTATTCTGGAGCCATATATCTGAAGAGAGAGGCCAATGAAACCGGATTTTAGTTTTGATCATCAAAATCTATTCATGTAAACTTTTAGAAGCTTTCTGTCTTTTACCCGAATGTTCCTTCGATGGGGAACACAACATGATGAGGCCAGTTCTCTGGGAGCCATTTCGCAAGTCCGAAATCCGAAATCTGAAACGAGATGTTCATGTTTCTCAATCCAACCCAATTCCACGAAAACGTTCAGAGATATTGTCAAGAATCATTTACCTGAGCTTCGTAATCTCGGCTGAGCAATATGTTAGAAGCTTTGATGTCACGGTGAATAATCCGTCTCGGGCAATCACTGTGAAGATAACTCAGACCATCAGCTATACCTAGAGCTACTTTATAGCGTATCTTCCACTCCAGACACTCCTCTGATCCTACAAAGATCAAAGAGACAAGATCACACAACAATTTCTGTAGACACAAGGTTTTTAGTACGAAGGGGAGACTTTAAGATTACCAAAGAGCATAGAAGCGAGGCTGCCATGGGAAGAGTACTCAAGCACAAAATGCAAACCGCGATCACAGCTGAAACCGCGAAGCCGAGCTGCGTTTGGGTGGTTTACATGTGCGATTATCCCGAGTTCTGAAAGGAAATCGCTCACTCTTTCTTCTTCTTCCTTGGCGTGACTCATCAGCTTCTTGATCGCCACTGTCTCACCATCAGGCAAAACCCCTTTGTATACCTCCGCATGTCCTCCCTTCCCAATCATGTTCTCTAACAACAACATAAAAAAGCAGACTTTTACATCAGAAACTCAGATTCTCAATCCAAATTTGTAGAAGAAGGGTTTGGTTTTTTGGCTTTACCAGGATTGAAATCGTCGGTGGCTACAGCGAGCTCTTCGTATGTGAAGTTTCGCCAAGAAGGTTTAGCCATGAAGAAGGGTTCGCAGGGGAAGCCACAATTCTCGGAAGGAGAGAGCTTTGGTTGCTTACGCCGCAAGTTTTTACGGGTGAGTTCGTAACTTGCGAGATGAGGATAAACTGAGAATCGTCTAATGGCCTTCTTCTTGATGGATTCAATCATTTTGTTCCATTGAAGACCATGGTAGGAAGACGAAACGTTTTTATTAGGAGTAGTAATTGAAAATGGAGACATTGATGATGATGATGATGATTTATCGTCAGACGAGCACGAGCTGCAACTACTGTAATTACTGGTGCTATTGTCAGTATCTGAAGGCGTAACTGTGATTCCGAGTACACCTCTTGGAGATGATGAAGAATCTTCAAGGCCTAAGTCGTTCCTGTGAAGCTCTATCTCTTGATGCTCTTTGCTTTCTTTGTTCTTCTCTGTTTTTTTGTTACAGAGAAGAAAAAAAAATGATCATAATGATGATGCGCATAACCTGTTTGCGTAAATTCTTCAGAAATTCCAGAAAAATAAAAAGGTTCTTGATTTTTTATGAAACCCAGAATAATAGAAATCGGAAGGCAACATTCTTGACAAAAAAAAACCAATCTTTACGAGAAATATGAAGTAAATCAATGGTTTACCTTCAACAGCCATAGCTCCAATGGTTTTTTCTTCTTCTTCCTCTGGGATTCTCTCCGACAAGAGAAGAAGCCTTTGACTAAAGTTAAACTCAAAGTTCCATTAAAAAATAAATAAGAAAGAACAGAGGTTTTAATGAGAAGCTTTTAATTTTGGTTTTGGTGAAAATGGTTATTCTTGGAAGAATGAGAAAGTTTGAAGAAGAGTCAGCTTTGCTGAGTAGAAATGGATTGGAATATCTGCTATATTTATACAACTCCACCCATGCAATTCAACTCTTGTTTCTTTTTCCTTTCAACTGCAAGTCAAGTCAATTTTTTTTTTTTTTTTTTTTATTATAATCTTTTCATGTCCAAAATTACTGATTTAATAAATTTGAGGAGATTAGAGATTGATGCCGTAACTAACGCCTTTCCTATGTACGGACTCGACGGTTTGAATTATCTGGAGCTGGTTGTGGCCATTTTCGTCGAATAAATTAGACACATCACCTTTCTTTGTAAATAAATTGTCATGAATTGACGTCAAAAAAAAAAAAAAAAATGTCATGAATTTGTGGTTTTCTTTATTTTTTAAGGTATTTGTTCAGATTACATTTCACTCAAATTATACTCTCCGCCAAATACCGGATTTGTGATGTGAAATTAAATAGCCCATGTGAAATATTGACATCTTTTAGGGTTTATTTTATTTTGTTTTGTTTGTTTAGCTGGCAAACCTATTTTTCTTACATTTGAGTCTATATATGTTTTTTTCTTTCAAAAGTCGAACGAGTTTGAAAGTGCTTGGCAACGTTTCGGTTTAATGGTCTGGAATTTGTATGACGGCTTGATATTTTTTTTGCTATAATAGTGTTTAAAATGACGGAAAATAAAAGATAGTTAAAAAATAAAAATATAAAGACAAAGAAAGAAAAAGAGAGTATGGATTTCCACTTATAGGAGTTGACAAATCTTATTTTTGATTCAATCTTCGTGGCGCCATAAAGAGAGGAAACAAACATTGATGATTTGTTTTTATTTTTAATATTCAACCATGTTAATATTTGTTATCGACGAATACTATCATATTAAAAAAATTATTAAAATTTTTATATTACCATTTATTAATATATTAAATAATTTTTTTTTTCTATTTAATATATTAAAACAATAGAGTTAAAACTTGAATTTTTTATTCAAAATTTTGCATTGAAAATGTAAAACAATATTTTTTGTAAAACAAAAATAAAACCTTAAAACGATATTTATTATGAAACGGATGGAATAATTTTTTTCTAATCAGCGTAACGACCATGTCATGCGTGACAATGTGTGAGACCCACCTCAAACTTTGTACCAACGAGACTGCAAGTAGTAAAGACAAATCCCGATTTCTTATTAGATAACATGCGTGGATTAAAATTTAAAAGTCCACTTTATGGGTTATCACCTAAGGCAATAATATCAACCAACTTTCCGTGAGACAACCCAAGTGAAACTTAATTGACTTGTTATGAATCCTATTTTTAGCACTTGTTTGTCTCAATATACCATAATACTCCATTCATATACTGAAAGTAGTACATTATTTAGTAACAAATTGGGAATTTTACACACACGTATGGTATATATATAGATTGTTACATAGTCCACAAGCTCATTATAGTCTAATAGTTGAAGATTCACTCCACTAGTTGAAGACCAAGATTCGAGTCATTCCACTATGATTAAATTCATGGTTTGTCTTAAGCGATAAAAAAATCCGAATTTTTATAGATCCCGGAGATTAATATGGTTTTCGGCTTGAATTTTTCTCGATTATATATAAAAAAAAAAAAAGTATGCAAGCAAAAGAAAACTGTTTATTTTATTTTATTTCTCATACTAATATCAATAGTTAAATACGAATTTCTGTAGACGATATCGATCAGTTGATTTTAGTCTTCTATAAAAACAAACAATCGCAACGTATGTAGGGATGGGTTTAATTGTGTTAGTTGGTGAACTAAACCCGTTAATACCACAACCATTTCTCTGTTCAATTTTTTTAATAACGAAAATTGATATATATATTATATATATCGCTATCCAAAAGCTCAAATCAAATGGCCACCAAACTCACCAATGTGAATTTCAGTTAGAGTAGTCGGTTCAACCGATTTTCGCTATGATATGACATTTCAATCAAATATATATTCACATTATGACTGACAATCAATAAGGAGCGCCTGTAGCTCAGTGGATAGAGCGTCTGTTTCCTAAGCAGAAGGTCGTAGGTTCGACCCCTACCCGGCGCGTTAACAATTAATTTTGATAATTACAGTATGTTTTCTTTTTCTTTTTTTACAAAGCCAGACCCAACGACTTATGAAGATTGAAGACCCCCCAAAAAAGACCGAAACTAATTACCCTCACCCAGTTATGTCCACATTCACATACAAGGCAAGTTGCCTTAGGCAACCCAGTTGGTTCTTGAAGTTTGTCAACGTATTAAGAAACTTCTTTCGCAAGCAACAGTAAACAAGAAATATCAATTACACAGAAGCACAAAGACTAAATACAACACACAGACACACTGAAGAAACAAGAGTTAAAAAAGTCAAAAGATATATAAACAGCAACAGAGATCTGCTCAACGACCAAGTTGAGCACTTGAAAACGTTGCAGTAGCTCCACCATATTGAATATAAGATGATGACACATGATAAGTAGCAACAGGCATTTTGGTCGGAAGATGGGGCAATGGTGCTTCAAGATTCAAGACTTGGATCGCTTGTTTTATCGAAGGCCTCGAGTTTCTATCAGGATGAGCACACCATAACCCGACAACCATAAGACACTCTGCTTGCTTCTTATCGAAACCATCGATCCCGAGTTTCTCATCCATAGCTGTGATCACTTCTCCTTTCCCATACAAATCCCACACTTTCTCTACAAGGCTTGTTTCAGGCTCCACTCTTCCTTGTCTTGGATCAACAAATTTTCTTCCTGTTACAATCTCTAATGTAACAACTCCAAAGCTATAAACATCAGATTCTTTGCTCGCCCTTCCGGTGCTTATGTATTCAGGAGCCATGTAACCAAACGTTCCTGCTAGCCCCGTAGCCTGCGGACCCAGCTCGTGGTCCATCAATCTAGCCAACCCGAAATCACCAAGCTTGGCATTGAAATTGGAGTCAAGCATCACATTACTCGCCTTGATGTCTCTGTGCACAACGCATTGCTCCCACTCCTCATGAAGATAAAGCAGAGCAGAGGCTATTCCGAGAGTTATCTTGCACCTCACAGGCCAAGCGAGATACGGCTTTTTACCAAATAGGTGAGTGTCGAGGCTACCATTTGGCATGAGCTCGTATATCATTAGAAACTTATCTTTCTCATGACACCAACCAATGAGTTGCACGAGGTTTCGATGTCTCAAACTGCTGATTATCTTTACTTCCGTTATGAACTCTCTTTTCCCCTGCTTAGATCCGCCCGCAAACTTCTTTATGGCAACCATCATATCTAAGCCGTTTAAGTACCCTTTATAAACCGCTCCAAACCCTCCTTCCCCTAGCTTCCTATCATCTGAGAAGTTGTTAGCAGCTGATACAAGATCTTTATAAGAAAACTTTCTTGGCCCTGCTCCTCTTTCGAGATCTTCATTTATCGATGTCAAGTTTGCTGTCTCCTCTGCTTCCGTTTCAAGAAGACGACGAGCGAGACAATGAAAGAGGTCAGCAAAACAAAACCAGAAACTGAAATACCAATGATCATCCCCTTCCTGTCATTATGACGTTTCTTTATATCTATCAGCTCCAGGCTTGAGCTGTACTCCCATGAAAGAAGTCTATTTCCCTCGGTGAACCTTCCAGATGTCGCAGAAAACCCAATCGTCACTTCTGATGGCAGTACCTTTGAAAGATCAATGATGTAAGATAGGCTTGAACTCTCCAGAGGATCAGATGTTAAGTCGTAAGTCCAAGAGACGCTCAAGTTTCTTCTAGCCAATGTTGGTAAGCTCAACAGCCCCGTTTGCTGTTGCATCTCCTTGGTATGCTATTTCAGAACCATCTGGCCCAAAACGAGATATGTTAAACTGAATTGAACAGACAAAAGGGAGAACCGAAACAAAGGAAAAGAAGAGGATTGAGTTGGCCATTTGGAGGAAGAAACAACTATTAGCACAAGAGATCAAGATGATGCAACAGCAAGTCAACGACTAAACCGTGGTTAGAAGAATGATTGCAACTGAGAGCCTGATCCCAACTATCACAGGCAATATATTTTCTTTATATAAAACAACCATATATAAGAAGTCACCAAAATAGTTGACCTTAAGAGTAAACAAATCAAATCCCAATTGAAAATTTTGTTTTGATTGATTATGAATATGACAAGAAAGATTATAAAAATGTGCAAGACATGTTTAATGACCATCCTAAATTGTAAGATAGCTTAACATAATCACAAATTTAAAGGAACTCAGGCATATAAACACTGATCTTTCCCACACAACTAGTTTATGTCACCAAACACAGGTGGCCTGCAACAGTTAAAGAGACACGAGAAAGTACATAGAAGGGAAGAGGTCTCTTTTTTCTGAGATTTTGGGAAACATACCAATATAAGATTAAAAACTGTACGGTACGGATATACAATACTTATGAAGAAGGAATGGGTTGAAAAGGACTTCCATCAAGTAAATGACAAACGTAGGATTAGAAAAAGAAGATAGCCAGCTCAACCTCAAATAAAACAATCTTTTAACTGTAGATTTTTCTTTGTTTTGTCAACTAAGTCTATCTGTTTATCATGAAAGGAATGTGATAAACAATTGTATTGTATAAGAAAGCAAAACAATTGACCTTAAGAAAAAACAAGTGATATTCAAAATTGAAATATACGTAGTATCCTGCGCGCAAGAAGAGACCCAGTCTCAGATACCAAACAACGTTATCTTCAAGAGTGATGTGAAACTTTTATGGAAAATTAGAAACTAGTTTAAATATTTGTAACCATGGATCATGCAGTTAAAAAAAATATGGACCTTTTCCACATAACTAGTTTATGCACAACCACCACGATTAGTTGTTGAACAAGAGATGATTAATCCACCAACACAGGTGGTAATTCATCTGTAAATTTAGGAACACGTCAATGCACAGTAAGTAAGAACCTTGGCATGCAGCATTTTAAAACCTACATGACAAAGTACATAGAAACACATTTTTTGAGAAATTGAAACTAAATTGTACGGATATACCTATTGTTGTATCCGTTATGGACAAAGGGGTAGATCGGTAAATATGGAAAGGAGAGCTTGGAGATTTTCGTTTATATAAAAGTCAATTGATCGGCAATTACAAGGATAGAATAGATCGGATCAAGCGATCAGGTCGGTTTCTGAACACTAGACGGTAGTAGGCCGTGCTGGCGGGCAGGTCTAGGTCAATTAGGTAGAGCTGTCCGATCGTCTTTCTGATGTCGTGGTGGCGCGATCGTGGATCGGTACGGCCGAGCTTAACGGGCTTCAAGCTTAATGGGCTTTGTTGGTTTAATGGGCCAATCTCAACTTGGGACGGGCCTTAAAGGGGGTGTGCCCAGCCCACCTCCAACACATATGAAGAGCAAATGGATTGAAAACGACTTCCATCAAGTCAATGACGAACCTAGGATTATAAAAAAATCACACGTGAATCAAAAATAATTTCTATAAAAAAAACCGATGGATTACAACAACAAAAAAGAAAAAAACGTTTTCAAAAAGGGAAAAAAAAAATTACACGAAAAATAAAAAAAAACAAGTTAAAAAGGAAAAAAAATGTTTTCTGAAGATTTTCAGTTGTGTTGTCCTAGATTTTATCTCATATTTTGTTAACCGCTTGGTAGAATATGTATTCTATATTCAGTAGAATCAAGACAAAATACTAAAACTTTTATTCTACAACAAAGTAGAATATTGAGAAAATGGTCGAATTTATATTATACAAAAAGTAGAATATAGAGAAAATGGTAAAATTCGAATTTTACAATTGGTAGAATAAATACAACATTGTAGATAACGGATTCTATATGGACAGTAGAATGCAAAACAAATAGTATAATGCATATTCTATATTTGGTAGATTTTAGAGCAAATACTAAAAACCAAATTCTACAATTAGTAGAACATGAAAATAAATATTTTTTTAAAAAATAATAAAAAAATAATTTTTCCTAAGATAAATTACACAATATGTATTACTTAACTTATATGAATTTTCAGAATTTTTTAAGTAAGTATAAATATTTATTTGGCATTTTTTATATTTAATAAATGGTATTTTAGTCTGACAAAACTCAAATAAGTACTAAGGGGACAATAGTTCCCATTTTTTTCTCTAAATTTATAATTTTCTCTTATTAATATTCCAAATGTTTTTTAAAAATACCAAAACACTAATCCAAATCATAAAAAAAAAGCAAAGAGAAAAGCACACAATCGTTTTAAAATATTGCTAGATTAGCCTAAAACACTAAAAATCTAGATCATCATCTTTACTAGGGGTGGGCGTTCGGATCTTCGGATCGGGTTCGGNAAAACACTAAAAATCTAGATCATCATCTTTACCAACTTCATAAGAACGTGGAGTTTACTTTTTTTTTTATCAGATTTGTAAACGGCTTTTAAGGAAGACATAAGTTTAGAAATCGTAAGGTAGGGTTTTCCACTTGATTACACAATGATAGCAAATCAAATAATGCCACATAATATATATATTGTAATATACATGATTTTTATATATATAGAAAACTCGAAATCTGATCAAAAACACAACGCGATCGCCTCGGTCGCTTTGTGCATCGTCGCTATAGCACACAAAACCGGAAAAGAGGCTCATAATCTAAACTTATTTTGCAATCTAAATTATCACATATTTACAATTTATTAGATTTTTTTGCTCTTAAAAGAAAACACATCATAAAAATTATTAAATATGAAAAACTAGTAAAAACAAAACATTAATACACAACTTCTTTTTTTACTATGTCATTAATTACTTTCCACACAATATTTTGGCAAGCTAATATTCCTCCATCCACAAAAACTCTGTCTTTCATCCGTATTTTTTTTTCCATTATATTAGCGCCAATAATATATGCATTTCATATTTTTCTTTCTCTAAAACTATATTGCTTCATAGAGTCCCGACTACCGCTTTTGACAACATAAACTTCATCTTGCAAATTTTAGGAAGAGACATAACACATACTTTCGAAGAGGTTTCTAATTTAGTATCGGTTTTGTTACGTTTTGCTTCCCTTATCTGGTAACTTCATTTGATTTTCGCTCAAGTATTTTTTTTCTCATCCCAAATAGATCGTTCTAAATTGGAAAACTTGGGCATTTGAAATTTATACAAATGCAAAGTGTTTTTTGCATGACCAATTATATCCAATTAGTCTCTAATTTCACCATGGAATCGGTGGTTTTGATCAAACGTTTGAGTTTTTATGGAAGAAACAATAATAAAAAATGATCACTTCATAATTTAGCTTTGTTGTACACTATGTTTTCAAAGTTTTTTAGATTTTTACTTTTTAAGAAAAAGATTGAGATTTTGTAAAAATGATTTATGGGCAAGATACAATATTATCTTATGTGTAATTATACAATATTAAATATGAAAGCTTTGAAATTTCTAGCTTGGATAAGAAAATGTAGAAATGTAGAAATGTAAATCACATGCTTGAAATTGATCTTGGAATAAAAATATGTTCAAAACGTTATGCTCAAACCTTGCACGAATAAATAGTGATACTAAAAACGTATACGAATACGACCAACATATAATCATTTAGTACATTTAATTTTTAAAATATAGTTATATTTTTATAATATAAATAAAAGATCCACATTTCATAGTTTGTCTAAAATCGTCAATATTATCAAGACGTGCATGGATGTGCAATAGATGGAATGGAAAGGACTTGTAGAATCTTTTGTGCCTCTCTCACATCCATCAGTTTTTTATGAATCTTCTAGAACTCATTTTCCGATTCAGTTGCTCCACTAGTAAACAACCGGGTGGAACAATAAACCATGAGTGCAATTAACAGAAGTGAGAGAAGTCGAGCGATCTCGAAAGCTACATCATCTTGTCCAAACATCTTCCTCGCTATAAAACCATGACTCTCGAAACTCACAAAATCCTAGAATCGAGTCCTAGAATCGAGTCCTTGTGTTGTAGAGAGCCGAGAGGAAAGGTCCATACCACGCTCCAAGGCTAGGAAAAACACTTGCTAGGAACAAGAGAAAACGATACAAAAGGTGCGCCAAATATGACTGACCCTCAGCATCGAAGCTTACAAAGGCTTCCCTAGGCTAGACATAGCAGAAACGACCTCTGCATATCGAACAATAAGAAGAAATCATATTCAAAAAGGAAGAAATCATAGATAAATGAAACCTCAAACAACTATTAACGAAACTCAATGAAAACACAAACGAAACCACAAAAAGAGATTAACATACGCTACTTATAACCGTTCAAAAGATGACACAAAAAAACCTTAGTAGTAATCATTCCAAAAGCAGTTTACAATTACCATTTTTGGTTGCATTGGCTGCAGGCTCCATCTCTTTAACAACCCTTATATATGAGCCCCTGAGTAATAGGGTCCAAGTGCAAGCCCTTGTGCTTCATCTCCTCGCGAAGCATCTCTGCTTTTTCCCAATCCAGTGCTATGAGGCAAAATGATTGTATCAGCTTAGTTTACTCATCCGCAATAGGCTGCACCCCAAAACGATCCATTTCATTCAAATGTTTCAGAGCTTGGTCATATTCTTCAGTCTTGCAGTAGACTCGGATGAGTGTGTGAATTGTCACTGGACTAAGTTTTTTTTTTGCTTCTGCGAGAATCTCTTGAGCTCTGTTCATAAGCCCTCCTTCAGCATAACCGCTAATGATGAAGGTGTATGTGTTCACATATGGTGTGAGACCTATACTCTCCATCAACTTCAAAACCTCTTTTGCTTCATCACATTTTTCGTGCTCTCCAGAAAATGGATTTCCACATTTTTCGGCTTTTTCCCAATCTATTATTTTCCGCAGTTTATGTTTCTTAAAACTCTATTTTCTCGGTCACTATCATCAGCGGCAGTTTCTATTTCTAAACAACTCCAAAAAAAAAACATATTTTCGTGGAAATAGATTGCTGGGAATAAAGGGATCACTTTTGTGACCTATGAATCTATGATACGTTTAGAGTGATGCAAACAATTAGTTATCTACAAACACAACATATTTAATTAGCCGGCAAAAATTATGTGAAACAAACATATGATACGTTTTTGTTTGTTTTGAATTGTTACAAAATTGTTTTCAAGCAACTTTACCAAACCGTATGGTTATCAAAATTCTAATTAAACTCTAAACATAGCGATACTTTGGTTATTGGAACAAAACCCATTCTAAATTGCATTAGATTGGGTTTTCATAGTACATTGCAAGAGGTAACATTTTTTAAAAAAAAATGGTGAAAGAAGTAACAGTAGTGTAAATCGCATAGCTTCTAAATTTCTAATAGCCACAACAATCTCGAGCCTCTCACTTTAAAAGTTTAACGCAAACGCAAGTTTCTGTTATTCTCATTTTCGCCCCTCAGCGTTTCTTAAATTATATCCTTGCCCCATCTTGTTCGCCTCCATCTCTTTCTGTCTCCCTCCCAGTCCCAGATCCACCTCCACTACGTCCAACTCTCGTTCGTCTCCTTCAATGGCTTCTGAAGATTCTATCTCCCCGAACCCTCTTTTGCTGAATTTTGAGTTCCCTTCGTTTGACGTCGTTGATGCTCAGCATGTCAGACCCGGGATTCGTGCTCTGTTGCAGCAGCTCGTACGATTCCCTTTCTTACCGTCCCTGTTTTGATGCATCCGTATTGAATGTTCGAGTGTTTGTGTTAGTCCTAATAGTTGTCGAATCGCCTTGGATGATCAGATAATTGTTGTTTTTCTGCATTTTTCGTCTCTTTGGACCTTGTTTTAGTGGACTCCTGTGTTGATTGTTTGACAGGAAGTTGAATTGGAGCAGCTAGAAAAATCTGTAGAGCCTTCATGGCCAAAACTAGTGGAGCCATTAGAGAAGATTATTGATCGGTTATCTGTTGTTTGGGGAATCATCAATCACCTTAAGGCTGTCAAGGACACACCCGAGCTTCGTGCTGCCATTGAAGAAGTTCAGGTAGATTATAATTGTATTGCCAAGTTTTTGATCTGCTCATGAGTGTGCTTTGATTCAAGTTATGTACTTTGGTGTGAAGCTCAATCAAACAAATGACTCAATGCTAAAATGACATTCACGGAGTCAAACCATGTGTGTGGCTAAGCTCGTTTCCTCGAGTATATTATATTTCTATTTTGTTTGTTTTTCTAACCATACTTTCATCTACAGCCAGAGAAGGTGAAGTTCCAGCTCCGGTTGGGGCAGAGCAAACCCATTTACAATGCATTTAAGTCTATTCGAGAATCTCCAGACTGGAAAACACTGAGCGAAGCTCGTCAACGATTAGTAGAAGGCAAGTAACTATAATTGGGGGGCATAAGAAGGAACACAATTGGTTCTTCCCTTTCCAAGTTTTATAGTTATGGATAAGTGGAATCTTTTTATATATTCAGTGTTTAGAGATATGTGCTAAGTGCTACCTATGGTATCTGTGTGTTTTCAGCACAAATAAAGGAGGCGGTTCTCAGTGGTATCGCTCTTGAAGATGACAAGAGAGAAGAATTTAACAAAATTGAACAGGTTTGTCTAAAACTCTTGACGAATAAATGTCAGCTTGTTTGGTAAATGGATCTAGGTTTGTCACAGCTCCATGTCCACAAACATGGCTTCTGTGTAATCAGTTATATCATCTGCTTATTTGATTTGCCGCTTTCCACTATAGGAACTCGAAAAACTTTCCCATAAGTTTTCTGAGAATGTTTTGGACGCTACAAAGAAGTTTGAAAAGTTGATAACAGACAAGAAAGAGATCGAGGGGTTGCCACCATCTGCACTGGGGCTATTCGCACAAGCAGCTGTTTCCAAGGTATGAGCAATATCTGAAAGATAAAGTTTCATGTCGTTTTACACTTGTGTTTTTCAGTTGCTGATGCGTCTTGATATATGATACAAGGGCCATGAAAATGCAACTGCTGACACTGGACCATGGCTCATTACGCTGGATGCTCCTAGTTATCTCCCCGTCATGCAACACGCCACAAATCGTGCTCTGCGTGAGGAAGTCTATCGTGCTTACTTATCTCGTGCCTCTTCAGGTGATTTAGATAATACAGCAATTATCGACCAAATCTTGAAGCTTCGATTGGAAAAGGCTAAGCTTCTTGGTTACAGCAATTACGCTGAGGTATAGTCATCTGACTAAGTCAAGCTACTCTCCTTTACTCGTGGGCTTAAATTTAATGTGACTCCTGGTCCAGGTAAGCATGGCCACGAAAATGGCAACTGTAGAGAAAGCAGATGAGCTACTAGAAAAGCTTCGCAGTGCTTCTTGGGATCCGGCTGTTCAAGGTAACTTCTGGTGAAGATTTTCCTTAAATCAACATATAGTTATTTAAACTAGTAGGCTACTACTTCATTTATCTGTACAATAAAGTATGTATTGGTGGCCGTGGCCCTCATTAGCCTCATAGCGTTTTTGCATCGGCTTATCGAGACAAAACCTAATTAGTTTTACATGCGTTATGGACATAGACATAGAAGACCTTAAGAGTTTTGCAAAGAACCAAGGTGCTACAGAAGCTGACAGTTTGACTCACTGGGACATCACTTTCTGGAGTGAGAGGCTTCGCGAATCCAAATACGATATTAATGAGGTTCTTGTCCTTATTCTTTAGCTTGTGATACAACTATATTGTTTTGAAACTCTTGGCGCTTATCAGTCACTGCTTGCATATTTGTAGGAAGAACTGCGACCCTACTTCTCACTGCCAAAGGTTATGGATGCACTTTTCCGCCTAGCTAAGACACTATTTGGAATTGATGTTGTGCCAGCCGATGGTGTGGCTCCGGTAAGATCTGGAGCCTAATCTGTTGTGCTTCTCCGTATGTCCATCATGTTATTATCTTTGTTGACATGTTATATATATGCCATTGCCTTGAAGGTCTGGAACAGCGACATCAGATTCTACTGCGTCAAAGATTCTTCTGGAAATCCAACTGCTTATTTCTACTTTGATCCATACTCTCGTCCTTCAGAAAAGAGAGACGGCGCTTGGATGGATGAAGTTTATTCCCGTAGCCGAGTCATGGCCCAGAAGGGTTCCTCCGTTAGGCTACCTGTTGCGCACATGGTCTGCAACCAAACTCCACCAGTTGGTGACAAGCCAAGTCTTATGACATTTCGTGAGGTAAAGAAAATCAGTTGGTACAGCTTATTTTGGTTGTGAAGGAAGTATGTGTGGAAAGAGTTAACACTATCAACTATGAAGTATATGCTGAGTATGGTATGGTAGTTGGTAACACACTATGAGTAGCCATGCACACAAGATTAGTTTGTTATGAACCAAAGGTTATGTTGGTACATGACAAAACTTACTCATGTGTAATTTTAAATTTATTCGATTAGGAATGGTATACTATTCAGTAGGGCCATGCTATGATGAAATCTAACAATTTTGGGAGTAGCAGTAGATAGACCACTTGTCTTTTCTCCCTATGTGTAGCTTTCCATACTTGAAACTTTTGGTGCTTTTGAAATTAATGTAGGAGCTTGACATGAATCTTGATAACCTTACTCTTATGTGCACGGTCAAGGACTCATGATCGTTGTTCTCACGCTGATTTACAGGTAGAGACTGTGTTCCATGAATTTGGCCATGCTCTTCAGCATATGCTTACCAAAGAGGATGAGGGGCTAGTTGCTGGTATCCGAAATATCGAGTGGGATGCAGTTGAATTACCCTCACAGTTTATGGAGAACTGGTGCTACCACAGGTACTTGGGTTCAGCTGCCTTGCCAAATTTAATTTACACTTGTTTGGGCCGGCGTGATTTTCACCCTCTTGGCAATACTTTTCAGTGCTGCGTAGAGGCATTTTACTAGTAAATTTATAATGAACATTATCTGGATTTGGTTTCAGGGATACCTTAATGAGCATTGCTAAGCATTATCAAACAGGAGAAACTCTTCCCGAGAGTGTATACAAGAAGCTCCTGGCTGCAAGAACATTCCGTGCAGGGTCCCTTAGTCTTCGCCAGGTCAGTACATCATATCAAACTGCTGATGTTCATATGTCATACTGGGATTCTCTTCTGCAGCGGATCTGTAGAAACACATTTTAGTAAAGATGGTTCTTGTTCTGTTCCAGTTGAAGTTTGCCACAGTTGATCTGGAGCTGCACACAAAATATGTGCCAGGTGGGACAGAGTCTATTTACGATGTTGATCAAAGGGTTTCCTTAAAGACACAAGTCATCCCTCCCCTTCCTGAGGATAGATTCCTCTGTAGCTTCAGCCATATATTTTCAGGTAAACCCTGTAAAAGTATCCTTAAACGGCAGCCATGTGCTTTCTGTAGTTTTTTTAACTCATTCACGTTTTCATGTTTTTGTCAGGCGGTTATGCAGCTGGATATTACAGTTACAAGGTATATATATTCTCTTGTTTCTATAGAATTCACTAGTACAACAGATGTGTTGACTAATGGTAATCACTCTTTTGTGGAAAACGTGCAGTGGGCGGAGGTTTTGTCTGCGGATGCGTTTTCAGCTTTTGAAGATGCTGGATTGGATGACATCAAGGTAATTGCTGCAAAACAAATCACAATGAAAAACCGAGATTTGTGATCGTCTCTTTTTGTTGCAAAACACAGGCTGTTAAAGAAACAGGACAGAGATTCAGAAACACCATACTCGCTCTGGGAGGAGGAAAAGCACCTCTACAAGTAAAAATTTCCTTACTGCTTTTAGGTTTTACTTATATGTGTATACAAAGTCGTTTCCAGAGCGCCAAAATGATCAAACTTGTGGTGTATATTGAGCAGGTGTTCGTGGAGTTCCGAGGACGAGAACCTTCCCCAGAGCCTCTGCTCAGACACAATGGACTCTTGGCTGCTTCTGGTTGAAACTAATATTTTGATCTCGACTCTCTCACTCGGTTTTTTTTTTTTTTTTGAAAGAGAGTTATTCTCGTACCTTGCTTTTAGGATTATTAATGTCATACAATAAAATAAAACTTTTGACTTGGCTTGTTAACTGAGCGTGTCTGGCAAAGTACTGTAGTCTTATCAATCGATCCAGATATGAAAATGGTATTATAGTTAACAGAGATTCCTTCTTCATTCTTTGTACAGATCTCAACTCACGACAAATGAGGGATATGTTTCTTCTTCCCGAATAAGAACAAAGAGAGAAACAGGAACAAACCCACCAAATGATCCTCTTCATCTTTACTAGGTCACTCTCAACCTCTGTTCACCTTGTCACCAATAACCGAAAAGAACTAATTTAAAAGAGAAAAAGAATTACTCTTCCACTTCTTTCTCAACCTAGGAATCTTTAACTACCCTTTAAATTCTTCTCTCTCTATCTACTGTTTCCTACCACTCAAAATATTTTCTTCATTAGATTTCTCCCTTTCTTTCCCTTTACACCGAACTACCTCCGCCCAGATCCTCCAATTCTACTCTCCCGGAGTTGTTATGCTTCCACTAATGGCGATTTCACGCTATCAGCATCCGAATCACTTCCGGATGAACTCCCTGACTCTGAATCTGCAGAAAGAGTCACACAAGACTACGTTTGAACATTTTTGAAAAAAAAAAAAAAAAAAGATTAAACATTTAACCGTAACAAAGAACATATGAAAGGGAAAATTATTACCACTAGACGAAGAACTGCCACTGGAACTGGAGCTGCCAGAAGAACTAGACCCACCACTCGCAGCGGCGGCGGCTGTACCATCCCTTTCAATCTCCACTGATGGATAATCCTCAATTGGTATATCTTCTCCAATGTCTACATCTTCTTCTCCTGCATCCCCTCCTTTTCTCCCTTTCTTCTCAGCACTTGCCATTTCTGACACCGGATGCTGATGATAGAGACAAAGATCAATACTTAGCCACACAAAAAACAATGGTAGCTTTTTGATACAATGGAACATATAAATTTACCATGTTTCTTTGGGGAGTTGACACATTCTGGATAAACCCTTGACGCTTGATCTTGCTTGCCATCTTTTTGTAGTTAGTTACAAAACGATCAAGCTCCCAAAGAGTCTCGTTGTCTAAAGCTTCCATATCTAACTCAATTTCGTCCCCGTCTTGAGGTAGATGTGTTGTTCTCTTCTTAAGAATCTGAATCAACTGTCCAAGCTTCTCAGGAGGCAATTCCTGTAGATTTACGCCAAGCTTTGCCTTTTCGTCCATTGTCATTCGCCGCTTGTTTGGATCCTTGGCCTTGGGCTTTGGTAACTTCCCTTTCCTTCCCTTAGTTGGTGAATTAGGAGGAGATGGGACACGTGGCAGCTCCATTACTGTAGGTAGTGGCTTCACTGAATCTAGCTTTTTCGCTATAGAAATCTGTTCGGGCCCTTTCCTTGCATTCTCCGCCATCTGATTCTGATGCCACACTCTTTGTTTGAGCTCAGATTGAGGACGAGAAGATGATCCCATAACTTTCAGCTGTTGAGCCTCGAATCTCTTCAATGTAGGCTTGAACCAAGCGTCAAATTGACCCAGAAGTTTCTCGGCCATTTGATAAACGTCATGGTCCTTTGGGTTATACGCCATCGCGTTGGTGAAAGTCAACCTAACATCGGAGGCGAAATCAATCGGCGATCTGTAAAAACGCTTTTCGAGATTCAACTTCACCGTGCCCAGATCCATAGGTTTCTTCACGATCAGATGGTAATCATGAAGCCCTAAACCTAACACATCAACAGGGATGTTGAAAACCCATGACCATTCGTGCTTCATCAGCTTCACCAGGATCTGACCGCACGTCGACATCATACTCTTCAACACCTTCTCTGACTCAGGATCCAAGGCCACCGGACGCTTAAGGCCAGGCTCGTTCGCAGCAAACGGATTGCTTCGCTTCTGACCATGCCCAGTTTTCTTCTTCTTCGTCTTCTTCACTCCAACGTCATTCGTTTCATCAACGAAGCTACGAGCCGGAGTCGTAAACACGAACGTACCCGATTCGATCCGTTCCCTCAGGAACCGAACTTGCTCGAGCTCCAAATTGAGGCGCTTCTTCAGCTCCCTGAGCTGATTCGCGGTGTATCCATCAAGGTCAAAGGAAACGTAGTCTCCGAAAGGTAACGAATAACCAAACTGCTTGGTCGAGATTGGATTAGGGTTAGGGCTGAAAAGAGGATTATGGAAATCATCGGAGAGGGGTTGGTTAGTGTATTTCCTTACAAAAACGGCGGCACATTGCCCCTGAAACGACGGTTCGTTTACGAGGTTAGCCAAAACCGCAGGTGCCATACATGAATCGAAGGGCACAAGATCATTTCAGGGAGTCTCTTCTCTCTCCGCCGGAGTCAGATCAAATGTCTGATGACCCTTATAGAAAAATTAAAACGGGGAAGAAAGAAATTAACGCCGGCGGAAAACAATTCCGTCGATCGGGAAAAGAAGAGTGTTGGATTTTTGTTTTGAGAGGAAGAAGAAGGTGAGGAACCATCTCTTCTTAAAGGACATTGAAATCTGCCCGATAAACACTTCCCGCCGTTGATTTGAGATCTGACGGTCTAGATTTGTTTGATGACGTTGCCCGTTCCAGCTGCCCGTATAATCCGACATGGACGGCTCAGATCGCGTAAATTATCCACGTGACCGTTTGACGGCCGTTGGTTCATGTGGCGCCAAGTGTGCTTTACGGTTTTCCCAAAGGAACAAAAATCAATGGGTTTAATAAATGATTTGAAATTTATCTTTTTGGTTTGATTTTGGAGAGAGGCAAATTGGTAATTTCAGAATCTGAACGGCCTGACACTGAAATCTGGAGTATTTTTTTCCATATATTTTATCGACTTTCGCTTTCACTTTCGGTCAGGTCAGCGACTCTGTCCATATTTGTTAGATTATCAATTTCCAATTTGCGAATGCATCATAAAATTGATAGATGTGAAGCAAATTTTAGATATTTTTACTCGAAAATTAAGACTATGACCGACAGTGAAGCTTGCCGTAGTGGAAGGGACAGGGACAACAAACACCGGGACTTGCTCAATTGACGAGAATACCCCTTAACAGACCTGAAATGATACCTCTTCATTTTCTTTCGCTAGATTTTGAGTTGTTGTGAAGAAAAGAAAAAATATATGTGGCAGAGTAACACAGGTTTCTCAAGATCTCTAAAAATCTTCCATCTTTTGAGAGAGAGAGAGAGACTCAATAATTGAGTGTAAATTGTATGTCGCTGGATCTTATATTTAACGGTTGCGTCTATCCCCCAAACATAACAGATGCGGGGACCATTTACCCAGAAACGTGGGACCTACGACAGCTCACCCTCTACTGTAGCGACGACCACACGCGTTGCAACAGTGCGTGCGTCTCACACTCCCTTAGCTGATGTGGCTTTTTCTACAAGTTTTATAAAACAAACGGGATCCATCCCCATCTTTCTCTACAAGGAAATTTAAGCCGTCGAACTATTATCCGAGATCTGCTCCGATCCAAAAATCCGAGAGAATCAGATCTGGATCTACATAGTTAAATTATAAGATATGAATATCTAGATCCAGATTTTTTAAATATATTAAAAATTTATCCGAAAACCTCGAATACAGATATCCCAAGATTTTCAGGAATTACATTTTTTTTATTATTTTCTCGGATTACACAGTTCCTTAAAACAATTCAAGAGACAGAGAATGTTGTAAATCTCCCAAGAACAAGACATGAACCCCCAGAGGAATCACTCTCTTCCCCACATCATTCGCAACGCTAAGCTGCTTGCAAGGATCGATCACGATTACTGTTTCGATCATCTCATTGGAACGAACATGAACACGATCAAAACCTATCAGCTGTTTCTCCGGAACGCCAGACAAAACCGGAGGCATTCTCGAGAACAACATCAAGACATGACTTCCGTCGGTTTCTCCGGTATTGTTCACGCTAAACCGCACATTAAACCGCAGGGATTCACAAGGGTTAACCGCCAAATCATCGAGCTCTAAGTATCGGAGCTGTTCATCTCCGTTTTGGAGAAGCAGTTTCATGTGAGAAGGCTGTGGAACAAGTTCTAACAAGCCAAGTTTGATCGGTGCTGATATGATCTTGTAATCGAATTTGCTGTAGCTTAAACCGGTTCCAAATTCGTAAACTTGAGGTCCAGTATAGAATCTGTATGTTCTTCCGGGATATCCACGTGATGAATCGGCTCTCATGTGCATATCCGACATTGCAACCTCCGTGAATGACTCGGGATACCACGTCATCGGTAATCTTCCACCTGGTTTTACATGTTTCAACAAAAAAGCAACCAAAACCGAAACCATATCATACCAAACGGATTTGGTATTCAGTGTCTGTATTGTATAAACCGAAAACCGGATTGGGTACGTGATGCTTTGATTTGCTGTAGACTAACCTGGATTGAAGTCTCCAAATATGATTTCAGCCAGTGCTTGTCCACCGGTTTCGCCTGGATAACCAATCCAGATGATGCTTCCAATTCTCGGGTCGGTTTTAGCAAACGTTACATCCACTGGTCCTCCACCGGTTAGAACTAGAATCACCGGTTTTTTGCTCACAGCTGCAACGGAAGACACAAGATCTTTCTGTTTACCAGGCAAAGAAAGACCAACTCGATCCTTATCCTCCGTTTCTTGAGAGAGATCTAATCCTACAACAACTATGACAAAATCTGCTCCCTTGGCTATGGCAACGGCTTCTCCAAATCCGGTACCAGAATCACAAGACACGTCAGAGCAACCAGACGCATAAGATGTCTTCTTTACATACTCTAGAAGTTCGGTGAACAGAGTCTTTCGTTGACACGGCTTTCCTTGAAAAATATGAAATTTCAAAACTATTTCAGCACAGAGAAGAATTTAGCATGTACGAAATAACAAGAAGAGTTCGAACCTGTATAAGTGCCACCCATATTGCTTATATTGTTCGCCATTGGACCAATGATTGCTAAAGAAGAGACACTGTTTTTGTTCAAAGGCAACAGCTTGTTATCGTTTTTCAGAAGCACAATGCCTTGCCTTGCTGCTTCCAATGCCAATTTCCTGTGGCCTGAGCTACAAATGTCATTTGATCCTAACTTCGCGTAATGTCCTTCTCTTGGATCACCGTCAAAAAGCCCAAGACGAAGTTGAACAGCAAAGAGATTTAGCAGAGCTTGGTCTACTTGCTCTTCGCTCACCTTCCCTTTCTCGATCGCAGATAGTGTGTTCCGAAGCATGTACGTTCCACAATTGATATCCACCCCTAAGAATCGCCATATTAGTTTTCATTATAAAACAAAACATTTACAAAGCTAAACAAGTGTAAAGAGCTCGAAATGACCAGCTTTTATGGCATCAGCAACAGCTTCCTCAGGTGATTTTGTGTATCCTTGGTACTCAAAAATGGTTGCCACAGCATCACAGTCTGATGTTATGTACCTGCACGTATAATACAACAAAGGTTCCCCAATAATCTTTCATTGACCAAATCAAAGTACTACAAACAAAACCAGTTTTACTTACCCTTTAAATCCCCATTCAGCTCGAGCTTTTTGTAATAAGTCTCCTTGTGCACAAGCAGGCACTCCATTAACTGCATTATATGAACACATCAAGCAGCTAGCTTTACCATCTCTTATACAACTCTGAAATGGGGGCTGATATGTGTCTTCCATGTCCTGTTCTGTGACCTACTAATACAGAGTAAGCTAGACTCAGTGTACGACACAAAATCAGCCGTGGCATAAATTCGACATGGAGCCATTAAATTGAATAGAAACAATACAACTAGTTATAAAAATTTGTTTCATCATCTAAGTTCCCTCCACAAAAAAAGTAGCTGCAGGATGACAAGTTTTGTTGAATACTGCTCAGACAAGTGAATAATATAGGGCACTCATGCGAAACAACTTCCTTAATTAGAGAATGAACAAAATTTGCAAGAAAATAGTTCATGTATGAACCATTATGGACATAAGGCAAAGGTGCAATCAATGAAGTGTATAGATTTATACAATCGTTGCAGATCTAATAGCATGATTTTAATTTCATTTCTTGGTCTGATATACCTTGGGATTTTAATCCAATTGAAGTTGAATCCATAAGCTAAACTCGTAATGAAGAAAAGAGATGTTAGTCAATACCACAGCATTGAAGTCGTATCTGGTGAAATTCCCCCATTTTTCAAGGTCATAGGCAGTGAAATGCTTGCAACAAGCAGATAACATGAGTTTCCCATCATCATCATCATCATCACCAAAACTTCTTTTCAAAACCTTCGTCTTCCTCCTTTCCTGAAATCCTCTGACGAACTCAACGCCATATTCCGAAACTACCTTCGGATCCTCTCCTGGAGTCTCCTGCCCTCTTCCCCATCTCGGATCCCTAAACACGTTTATATTCGGGGCCCAGAAAGTCAGCCCAGCTTGACCGGCGTTGTACATAGCCCGACCTTCCACCGCGACAGCAGATCCGATCTCGTACCATAGCGTTCTATTGAAAGACGCGGCGGATACGATTACCTGTGGAAAACTGGTGGCGGAGGAGATTGAACCGTTGAAGGAGACGCCGGGACCGTTATCGGCGATCCCGTGTAAGGACTCCGACCACCACTCGTACGGAGGGATACCGAGGCGAGGAACGGAAGCGGCTGTGTTGGAGAGCTGACCGATCTTCTCCGGGAGCGTAAGGAGTGAGACGAGAGAAAGAGCTCGCTGTCTTATAGATAAAGAGACGTTGCAGAAAGGGTAAGAGCTGAAATGGGGTGGTTTGCACGGGAATTTTGGATGAGTATCAAGGTTTTTTAAGGTTTCGGCTATGGCGGAAGTGAAGAAGAGTAAGGAGATTAGGCTCCACTGAAGATTCATATTTTCGAAGGAAACAAAAAAAATACACTATCGAGAGACTCGAGAGGATAGAGAAAGGAAATCAAGACGTTGACTTTTTAAACCGGACTAAATAGACCGGTTATATATTTAAATCAGCGGTTGGACCGGTTGGCACGCTGCTGTGCTTTTGTCACTTAATGGTCAGATAACTCAAAGTGGACCGAAACATTTATGGGCCTTATTTATGACTTAGGTCTTTTTATCTTATTTATGACTTAGGTCTTTTTATCTAATCAAGGCTTATAATAGTAATAAATAAATTATGATCAAGGACCCTAACTGTAGTTAAATCTTAACTAGACATATGCCAAATGCACAGACCAAAAAATAATATTGTAATAGTTACTAAATCATCGTTACCATTGGATTGGTAGCCTACTGCTTGAATAGGCCATATTTCTCGAGTTATCCGTATAAAATAAAACTATATAGTTATTTATTTATGAATTGTTTTAACTTTTTATATCCTCCTTTTGTTTTAAAATAATTGATGTTTTAAGAAATTTTTTTGTTTGTCTCAAATTAGATTATAGCTATTCAACTGTTTAGTTTTATTGTTTAGAATTTAAAACACATATTTTAAAATAATAATTCTAGTTATTTATATCGATATAATCCATTACAAAATCAATTTTGGATCATATCAGTCCGAGTAATTTTAGATCGGATGAATTTTTGTTTGGGTTAGATCGGTGTGTGTTAACACTATGATAACATTTTTAATGTTTGATGAGTTTGTAATTCATAAACAAAATATTGATGCATGGCTTTTATTGAGGGTTTTAGGTCTCGTATTATTTCATAAGTATGTTTTTTCCTCACACAGTTTCACCGCAATCCCATATTTCTTTATCAACCACCGAATAATTTAACGATATGTTTTTTTTTTTTTTTTTTTTTTTTGCATATATACGATTTAATGTTGAGGAAAACAAATAAATACTCATAAACGCAGACAATAATGATGTCCGAATGACCAATAATGGAGCGAGGACAGAGTAGGAGACAGTGCAGTGTCTGCATATCTAAGTGTGTGTCCACAAACTCTCACGCAAACAGTAGACACATCTTCTTTGACTCTCACAAAAAGTCTTCGATCTCTTTGACCTGTCAGTCTTTTCTTCCCATTTCTATATATACATATATGCATCTATATAAATCTGTGCTTCATGTATTTTTAAGTGCATGCACATGCAATAATTTACGAATCTATCATCTATGTCAGTCAATTTGGGACACGGGTTGTTCATTTTTTCCGTTCGTTAAGGATCCTATAAAATCCCTAACACTATGTTCAAACAATTAATAAGTGCTGGATACGATGGAATACGAGTCTTTTAAGATATTTAAACTCACAAATTAAAATACTCCTATGTTTAAGGTTTTTCCATATTAGCTAACTCCCTAACACTATCCATCCTATAAAATCTAATACTACTAATCAATCATATTTGGAATATTAAAATATACCCCTTCGGATCTCACACTCATTTATATGTAGAAGAAGAGTAAGGAATTGGGTAAGATGGCGTTCATTCATTTTGGTCAGGTCATTTTTAAAATCAAAGAGAATGAATTAATTATATATGTATAGTTTTCTTTTTCATTTTTGTCTGAATAAAATTGATTATTAAACATTATAAGGCTGTATATATAAGTATTAAATTCCCAATTTGACATTTTTTTTGGTATGTGTCTAGTCGTATTAGTGATGGTCCGTTTTCGGGGACAATAACGCCGATTCATTCACCTTGGTCCTGAGATATTAATATTATCAAACAGTACATAAGTTATAAAAGTCAACAAACAAATAAAGTGGCAGAATCCATCTCAGGCTAATTAGCCCTTTAGGTTTGTGGTGGACCAGGACCACGGAACAAAAACAAACATTTAGCTAATTGACCCTTAATAAATAGGTGAAATTTAATCACAGTTTACACCAATCTAGTGCCTTCCCTTGTACATATGTTCATCTTCTTTGACCCAAAACTCACAAACTCGCCTATCTTCCGCTTTAATAAAGAACATATATAGTCTCAGAAACAGAGAGAGTGAGATGGAAATGGAATTGACTCGGTTGAGAAAGCAAGAGAGCAACAATCTTGACGGCAACAATGGCGAATTCATGGCGATGGACCAATTCGTCCCAAGTGGATGGAACTTGGATTACCTCTGTTTAGACAACCCTCTCCAAGAAGACGACAACATTGATCACACTTTTTCTTCTCTGATGGATCTTATCTCTCAGCCACCTCCATTGCTTCACCAACCACCACAACCGTCGTCTCCGCCGATCTCCTCCGCTTTCGACTATGCTTTTCCCGAGACGTTGCAGGATGTTATAGAGTCTTCTTATTCTCCTCCGTTGATGCTTCCAGCTTCGCAAGGCAACAACAACGACAATATTTCTTCACCATTGATGGAGGAATGCGAGAGCTTCGAGTGCATCGGATTGACGAACAAGAAGAAGAGTAATAAGAAGGTTGAAGGTCAACCTTCGAAGAATCTCATGGCGGAGAGACGGCGGAGGAAGCGGTTAAATGATCGACTCTCCATGCTCCGATCCATTGTCCCCAAAATTACCAAGGCAAAATTTCGTAAACCCTCCTTTCATTTTTTTTTTTTTTT
>PKML01027533.1:385411-399054 GCA_002933935.1 Eutrema yunnanense | reverse complement strand
GTCAACACGAAATACTCTTTTTTTTTTTTTTTAGCTCTTGTTACATGTATGTTTTCTTCTTGTTGGAACCTTTTGCAACACTGCTCATTATTACATATTGTGAATCTGCATATACTGTAGTTTTCGAAATTTTATCTGATTATTACCCACAACTGGATAGAAAGGAAGCAAATAACAATGATTGATTTATTATAATAATAATAAAATCAGATGGATAGGACATCGATACTAGCAGATGCCATAGATTACATGAAGGAGCTTTTGGACAAGATTAACAAGTTGCAAGAACTTGGAAGCAACTATCATCTCAAGGACAACCTCAGTACAAACGAATCTATGGTCAGAAACTCCCCAAAGGTAAAAAACAAAACATATTTTTTTATACTTTCCACTTCACTACTCATAAGGTTTGGTGTTTCATAAACTCAACCCCTTATTAATCAGTTGTTACAAAACACTCCCATACTTGAAGAGGTAAAAACAATTTTGTTCTGATTATTTCCTTTTGTTTTTGCTTTAACAAGAATTATTCTTATTTTGTTTTTTTTTTGGCAGTTTGAAGTGGATCAAAGGGAAGTTAATACGCACATAGATGTATGTTGTTCTACAAAACCGGGATTGCTTCTATCAACGGTTAGTACATTAGAGATTCTAGGCTTGGAGATTCAACAATGTGTCATTAGTTGCTTCGGTGAGTTCTCGTTGCAGGCATCTTGTTCAGAGGTACAAATATTGTTACACTTTGATTTAGCCTTACTTTGCAACATTTACAAAATGTTTATTTTTAAAATATTTTCTATATTGTATATTGTTGTTGTGATAGATACTATGATACAATATATATATATATATATATAGGTTGCTGAGCAGAGAGGCTTCGTTACTTCGGAAGATATAAAGCAAGCACTGTTCAAGAACGCAGGTTATGGAGGAAGATATTCGTAGGAAGTATAAACTTTCATAATTACAATAATAAAATGAATTTGAAAGATTGCTTAATCTTGAATATTTTTGACAAACTTGTTTGGTCTTTTACCCTCTTTTCTTGTGATGACTGATGAGTTTGATTTTTCTTAAGGAAATATCTTGAATTTCTAAGTTGTAAAACAAACAACTTATTGTTCTGAACGTAACCATTATTAGTCCATGATCCTCTTGCGGTCTCTTACCCTATTCATGTGTACATCGTTACCTGTCTCTTGCTATCATCAATGAACGAGATAAAAAGTGTTCAAGTTTAGGCCCAAAAGGCCCAAATTATGTTACGATAAATTCATTAAAAATACAGTAAAAGCCCAAATCAAGACCACCCCAGCTTTTGACCTAACGATCTCCGCCCTTTTGCTCTTTAAATAGCTGCGTCGAACAATGAAACCCTAATTAAGTTAGCTTTATCGTCCGAGAAACCATTTCAAGCTATGATACGATAGAATAGATCTTTTTCTTTTTTTGTGATTTGTTTTGTGTTTTTCTTCTCGTGGTTTTCGATTAGAACTGGGACTGGAGTTTGACTCTTTAGCGAAATAATGATGCCTTAGAGATGAATGCAGCGCCCTAAATAAAAAAGACCACAATCGGAGATCTGTCTCAGTTTCTGTCCGAAATCGTCTCTTGATATTGGGCACTGAGATAGATCTCACATAGTTTCATTTTTTTTGTTTTCTTTCGTTTCGTTTGATTTGATTTGATTTGATGTGATGTGATGGTAATGATGAGAAACGGAGCGGTGATTCAGGCAGCCTACTTGTTAAAAAACGATGACATGAGAGGTGTTTAACTGCTCCTACATCAAACTATGCTTCTGCTCTTCAGACTTGCTGAGATATCATTGTCTTTGAAGCTGGTCTAGTAGTCTTAAGCACATTCTTTTCAGTCTTTGCTTTCCATTATATTTGTCTTCAAATCAAATCATAAATTTGTATAATCTTGGTCCGAATGTGATTCTGCCGTGTTGCTCTGTTCAATGCCGCGATTATATATCTGGATCTATAATTTTAGATTGATGTGGTATGTGTTTAGCTTCTTTTAAACACTTGCTTTCCTAAAAATTGTTGTTGTTGTTTCACTCTTAAGTTCTTCATTTCGAATTAGTATAGCTCCTTTTTTCTTTATTTGGGATTTATTCTCTTTGAAATGTATGATCAATTAACTCTCAATCCTCATAGAGAAATATTCGTTAAGGTTTGGCTCCTAGGCCCATTTGAAGCCTTTCCTCTTGAGGGGTTCTCCTTTACTAGAACTTTGTTTATCGGGTCAATGGAAATTATTCGTACGATACGATTATCTTTGGAAATGTCAGTATAGTTGACTGGAGGGAATTATTGTTGATGTCTTTGTACAAATTTTCATAACAATCAGGCGAAAGTTTGATTAAATTATCTGTCATGTGTTTGTACAAATCTTCGTAACAATCAGCCGAGCATTGGTTCTGACAAAATGATATGTATTCCAAGAATGTGATAACAAGAGTTGGATTCATTGATTGACACAATTGTTTCAGCTAAAGTACTCGGGATGTTAATGTTGAATGTTACTTTTTGTATCTTTATTTGAATGATAACTGAATGTTACAATTTTCTCGATGAAAGTATGATATTCTGATGAAAGAAAGTTTTGGTTTTTTTGTGTTGGTTAGCTTCTTTGTTGTGGTTTGTTTCTGTTCTAGTATTTGGTTAGCTTCTTTGTTGTGGTTTGACACAAATGTGTTTGTACAAATCTTCGTACAATCCGCCGAGCATTGGTTCTGACAAAATGATACGTATTCCAAGAATGTGATTACAATAGTTGAATCCATTGAATGATAATTGTTTTAATTTAAGTACTCGCTATGTTAATGCTGAATGTTGTTTTTTGAATCTTTATTTGAATGATAACTGAATGTTAAAATTTTCTGGGTAAACAACCTATTTTCCCACCTATCATATATAGGCACAAATCCAAGTACTAAAATCCATCCGTACCATGGTAAATCCTGGTTTATTGTTTACAAACTGACTAATACCAATGCATGATTATGAATAAATCAAAAATTAAGTCAACAACATGTACACTGTTTCGTGTGTACTATTCAACACCAAAATACAATTTTAACCCTATAATCATTAGAAAATAACATTTCACCCTTTTTGTTTATTTTTTCTTACCTCCTCTCTCTCTTCATCGGCTTAACTTTATCCGGCAAAAATCTAATTTCTTTCCTTTTCATCGGCAAGCATCACCATCGTCATTGTCATAATGTACATTGTTTCGTGTGAATCTCAGCCGCCTTTATCACCACCATCAACACATGCCTCTGCCCAAGAATCAGATACATGTATATGCCCAATTTCTGCAGCACAGACGGATTGTCCCATTGCCAAATTCTCTATGAAATTTGATTTCATAGCAATTATCCAAGAATCAGACACATGCCTCCACCATCGTTGTTTCCGTCGTCTTCACCTTGTTCGTGTTTCTCCTCCTCGTCGCATCTTCTATCATCGGCGTTCTCCTTTTGATTTTTTTTTTTTGTCGAAGGTCATTTCCTCTCTCTCTGTTAATATACCCAACTAGATCTCTCGAATTATATGATACTTAAGCTCATCCAAATCGGTGATGGTGTCGGTGATGGCTGTAGGACCAAAATTTTACACTACAGACAGGAATGATTTAATCACGATAATAATAAATAAATAAACAGTTAAGGAACAGACGATTTATAAACGATAAAGCAATAACACGATCTGAGGAGGCGAGATAAATCTCTTTCCTTAACTCTAAGAATCTCCCGTAGTGTGACGGGGTTTTATAGATCCATGAGTCCCAGGATACAACCAAAGTTTAACTGAATCATCAACACCATGATCCAGATCTATCGACCATTATTCTACGATACTCTCGAAATTAAAACTTACTCTCTAGACAGTAGGGAATTGAAGAAACGATTGTTAGAACTTTTAGTATGTGTTTATTGTGTATCACAGGATGATTTTTTAGGTGAAAATCGTGTTGTATATATAGGAGAGAGGCTAGGGTTTTTCCCTGACAGAAAAGGAATATTTCCAGATCATCTTAGGCGGCTGCGATTTTTAAGTCGGCCTGTTGAGTATCGATCGATACCTCAAAAAGTCCACGGGCCCAAACAAGGCCCAAGATGCGAACGTCGCACGTATGGCTTTTCTTCTCTCATGTTGTTCGTTTAAGACACAACTATTCCAACATATATACACGAGAAAACATTTCTCGGTTAATGAAAACATTTCATTAGATAGAGCTTAACTCATTTCTTTTCAGACTAACACAATTTTATCAAGCCCTCGAGCTTTGACAAAAAAATAGTTCCAACAATCCCCCACATGAATAGAAATGACTCTAAAACATATGAAAATTGTACAGACTAGACTTTACTAGACATACTTGACTAGACTCATCTAGACGTAGACAGACTTTCGAGAGTAAACGAAAATGTAACTGTCACTGAATGGTAGCGTTTTTCAGCTTTGAACCAAACAATTTTAATATCTGTTGCGTTTACTCGGCCAGGAGGTGAACATGATGTCTTGAACCGCCCGGATTTTGATGTAAACTGATACAACAGATATCGCACAGAGACATCTTCTCGTAGAACTTTGTTCTCTATTGGGTTCATTTTGGCCTTGAACTTTTCTGGTATTCGTGAGTGAATTTGGAGAATATAGCCTTATCCTTCATTCTCCTAGAAACGGCCCCATTTCACACTTCACTAGGTGATTTTTTATTAGCTTGTTTTCAGAAGTGTCCTGTCACACTCCACTATCTACACAGCTGTACAATCATTAAAAGCCAACGCTTATCCTTACTATCCACAGGTAGCACTGTTTTATCATCCTAGGAACTGGGCAGAGACATAGTCTCACAGTGCTCAACTCGAATCAGTTTAATTTTGTTTCCCTTTGAACCTAGATCTTGGGATCTCCAGTCACATAGGTTGGGTATCTGTCAAACGTCATCTTTTTCTATAGGCTTTAAACCCATTCCTTTTGATGATTTAACAAACTTGATCTCGAGGCTAACTTTGGGAAACAGATCCGCTAAGTTATCAGCCGTTGTGAGATCAGTTGTCTAAATGGTCTTATATCATTCTCGAGATTTGCCATTTTATAACTTACTCAGTGCCTGAGAGATAGCTCACTAACTCTCATAGTGTACACATAATGATGGCACTGATTTTCCTCCCACATCAGGGTATCTTCCAGAGAGTTTCGAAGCCAATCTGCTTCCTCTGCAGCTTTATCTAAAGCTATAAACTTTGACTCCTTGGTTAATTAGGCCAAGAGTGCTTGTTCGGAAGATTTCCAGGATACTACTGCACTACCAAGAAAAAATATTATCCACTTATAATATCTGTCAGGTTTACGAGACCAAGAGGTGAACATAATGTCTTGAACCCCCCAGACTTTGATGTAAATCGAGACAACATATAACGCTGGATAATTCAACATTCTAGTTATGGCTTTTCCACAGAGTATGACCTGGATTACTCATGTAGCGACTTATTTTCTAAATGCGCCAAATCGGATCTAGTACGATTCATCAAGTACGTTAGACTTCCGATAATTCTTGCATACATCACTTGTGATACAACTTTATCACAATTAGATTTATTGCAATCTTGTTTGAGTACTTCTCAAAACATTCTAGGATCTTGAGACAAGATTATCCACTAATCTTATGTCTATCAAACTTCCCATTAAACACTTTCTTAGTGTGTTGGATTATGTCCTTCTTGCTTCCATGATGATCGTGTCATCTTATAAACATAACAAAACGTATCCATGTGGAGTACTTTTGATGTATATCACCTTAAGTGATTTTGAAGCTATTTGACATCACTTTGTTGTCAAACTTTCCAAGCTATTGCTTAGGAGCTAACTTAAGCTCGTATAAGGACTTTGCAAGTCTACTTATTTTCTTTCCTTGTTCAGGAGTGACATAACCCTCGGGTTGTTTCATGTAAATCTCCTCTTCTAAATGGTCGTTTAGAAAGGCAGATTTTACATCCATTTGATGGATTACAAGATCTCACATTTCTGTGATTCCAATCAGCATACGACTTTAGCCTTTGGTAATTCTTTACCATTGCTTGATCTAAGGTCCAATGCCCGTCAAGCATCGATCGATACTCATGGGTATCGATCGATACCTCTAAAAGCGTAAGAGCCCAAGAGATCAATTGCTTGCCTCAATTCGTGAGGTACTAGAGCTTATCCTTGACTTGGATGTCTGGTATATCTCATTTATACACCAGAAAGCAATCAGCACTATATTGTGTGCATATGCAATGAAGATACAATCCACCGTTTTTGGTCCGATTGTCACCTTCTTAGGTGGTTGCTAGGCACCCCCACACTTTCATGTATTTGTATAAAAACACATTACTTTTCCAAAGTTCACATGAAACATTTCCAGTGACTTTGTGTGGTATTTAGTTCAGGATATAACTTGTGGTAAGCAATGCTTCCCCCACATTTCTGGACTAACCCAGATTTTTAGGAATAATGAGTTCATCAAATAATTCGGTAATTTGTTATGAGACTCCATTAGATTCCAGTGAATAGGGATCAATCGTTTGATGGATAATACCATGCTCATGTCCTCTATCACTTCAAACTATGTTGATAGTTCTTTCGAGTTGGTTTTCAACCTCGAGTTTAAACTCCTTGAGTTTTCCAAGTCTCGTATTTGCTTCTTGGCAAATAGACATAACTATATTTCGTACAATCCTCAACGAAAGTCACAAAATATTTCTCACCACCTTTTGTATAAGTCAAACCAAGAGGTTCGCTCGATTGTGGTGTTTTAGTGAGTTTGGTTAGAACGCAAACCTCACACTCATCTTTGCTTATTTTGTATTTCAGGATCTCATTCAATCTACGCATAGATTCGAATATAATGTGACTGAAACATTCAGATCAAATACTAAGAGATTCTGTACCATAAGCAAATGATTCTTTCTCATTAATGTCAACAACATTGGTTACATTAATTTTAAGTCCGACTGTCTCAACGTTAATTTGGACCAGTCCGTCCTTAATATAGACAACATTCTTTGTCAATACACGCTAATCAGCTTTGACAATTGACGATGAATTCGTGCCTAATTAGCATTGTGCCCTAAATAAGATTTTTATGCATCTCTAGCACATGCTTTACATTAGTGAGAGTGAGCTTCTTTGAGAAGTCAACTTCATCACCAAAATTCTTGTCATTATTTATGGTAGGAGGGAAACATTCCCATATCAACGCATATATGAGCTATTACATTGGTATAATACCACCACTCATTTGGGTTATGCTCAACCATATTGACTCCGAGGATGACATTACACATGTCTATCTCGACTAAATTGGCTTCAGCCATTCCATTGTCTTTTACACCACCGGATCTAACAATGATCACATCGGTGTTGTTAGTCATATTGAAATTTGATTTTGTTCAAGAGAATCAAACCAAATTAATATACTAACCAATACCCAACTCTCAAGTTAAAGGGTAAAATTAAATTCAATTTCTAGAATTTAATAAACTTAATACAATATCGACTTGTATTAGTATTCTTGAACTCATATCAAGAATCGCAAGAGGCCTGCTCACTTAGTCCAATGATTTAATTATTCGATTAAATCAGCCTCCAATACTTAATTGACCATCAATTAATTATTCCAAAATTCGCAAATTTTTGGACACATAATATTGAGCTATGTGCAATATATTGCAACTTAACACGTCTTTAAACCAAAGACTGTTTAACGATTTCAACGTTGCATCAATTTAATTATTAAATAATTAAACATTGAGAGTATTCGATGAGAATCTGAAACTCTTTCTTTTTGATTTTGAAACCGCAGTTTTAAAACCGATTATAACGGATTATGAAATCGTTTTAGAATCGCTATCACGCGTTCTAATCTGAACCTCCGGAGAGCATTCTCTGATTCGTTTCGTGGATCGCGTTTGATAACTGTTTTAGCCGGTTCTACGAGAAACGCTATGACACGTTCGTAAACGCTAAACGACGCGGGATTAATACCACAAAGTTTTCACTTGTCGAACCGTTTATAAACGTCCGCGAAGTCATATAATAATGAGACGATTATTATCTGTGACTAATAAACCATCACCCTTTTATTGATGATATTTATCGATACGGAATTAAATTTTAATTTAAGATCCGCTTATCGAAACAACTAGAACCGCATGTGCGCGTTCTAAAGTTTTGAACCGCAAACGTGCGTTCAAGTTCGAACCTCCTCAGAGTGTTCGTCAAACCGTTCTGAACGTGTTTGATGTTAGGTGTTTGTAAACCCTAACCCGGGAAGCGTTTTGAAACGTTCCATTCGCTTGTACGCAAGCTTTACATTTGTACCGATAAGAATCGCAATTCTAAAAATCGAACCATATTGCATACTCCTTGGTATCGATCGATACACACAGTATCGATCACAACATGTGTCGATTGATGCTTTAGCATAATCTCAATCGATGCGACTGTAGGTGTCAATTGATGCACACACGGTGTCGATCGATGCCCTATCAGTGTCGATCGATGCTCTAATCACTCAGTGTCGATCGATGCACACTCGGTGTCGATCGATGCTTAACTGGTGTCGATCGATGCTCTAATCACTCAGTGTCGATCGATGCACACTCGGTGTCGATCGATGCTTAACTGGTGTCGATCGATACATCTTGGTGTCGATCGATACACTTTGAGTGTCGATCGATACACCCTGGATTCCGATCGATGCTCGATGCACATACTGTGTCATTCGAAGCATCATGATGTCGATCGATACACGTTTAGTGTCGATCGATACACCCTGGGTGTCGATCGATACAAGTGAATTTCACATGATCGATCATAGCACCACAGTGTCGATCGATACCTGTGTCTTATACACAGTATCGATCGACATAGACCCAACTGGTCGATGCAAAGTATCGATCGATACACTGAGGTGCCGACCGATACACTGTTTGCATGGTATCGATCGATACACTTAAGTGTCGACCGATACAATTTAGTCCAGTATTGATCGATACCATAGGGTGTCGATCGATACTCACAAGGCCTCGATCTGAATCGAACCTATCAAGAACAGATGTGTGTTCGTTGATTATACTGTTCTTTAATCGTAATTAAAGACGGTTTTAGAAGATGTTTAAAGCAGATCTGCTTCTACTACACGTTTCAAGTTGCTAAACAGCTGTTTGATAACGTTTGAGTATCACTAGCAGAAGAACATCTTCTTAAAAATAGAGAGAGATGAAGATTGCCTCTACTACACGTTTCAATTTGCTAAAAGCTTTTTGACAACGTTTGAGTATCATCAGCAGTAGAGAATCGTTTAAAAAACCGTTTGAAAACGTTTATTTACTCGTGATTAAAGATCCAATTGAAGTATAAACAAAAATTGGATCTTCTTTGAGTTAAGATTGTAGGACCAAAATTTAGCACAATAGACAGGAGAGATTTAATCACGATTATATAAATAAACAGTTAAGGTACAGACGATTCATATAACGATAAAGCAATAATAAATCTAAGGAGGCGAGATGAATCTCTTTCCTTAACTCAAAGAATCTCCCGTAGTGCGACGGGTTTTTATAGATCCATGAGTCCCAGGATACAACCAAAGTAATCTGTATCATCTACACTTGATATCAGATCTAACGAACATTATACTACGATACTCTCGAATAAAGACTTACTCTCTAGACAGAAGGGAATTGAAGAAACTATTGCTAGAACTTTTAGAATGTGTTTATTGTGTATCAGAGGATGATTTTTTAGGTGAAAATCGTGTTGTATATATAGGAGAGAGGCTAGGGTTTTTCCCTGACAGAAAAGGAATATTTCCAGATCATCTTAGGCGGCTGCGATTTTTAAGTCGGCCTGTTGAGTATCGATCGATACCAAGGGGTATCGATCGATACCTCAAAAAGTCCACGGGCCCAAACAAGGCCCAAGATGCGAACGTCGCACGTATGGCTTTTCTTCTCTCATGTTGTTCGTTTAAGACACAACTATTCCAACATATATACACGAGAAAACATTTCTCGGTTAATGAAAACATTTCATTAGAAAGAGCTTAACTCATTTCTTTTCACACTAACACAATTTTATCAAGCCCTCGAGCTTTGACAAAAAATTAGTTCCAACAATGGCAACGATGGTAGAGGATGGGTGAAGGTGACAGCGACAGTGGTGGTGATGGTGGGTGAAGGTGATGACGCCGGTGGTGACGATGATGGCATCGGTGACCGCGATGGTATTTTTATCGTTGTTATCATGGTAACTTCTTAATTATTATTAGTGAATATTATATGTAAATTACATGTTAATATAAATATTATCCGAATATTATTGTTAGCATGTTACAATTATCAAATATTATTGTTAGCACGTTATAATTGATTATCGGATATTATTGTTAACATGTTATAATTATCGGATATTATTATTAACATGTTAACATTCTAATCGGATATTATTGTTAGCACGTTATAATTATCGGATATTATTGTTAGCACGTTACAATTATCGTATATTATTGTTAGCATGTTAACATTTCATATAACTTGTTCCGCAACCATCGACATCGCTCCGAAAACCGCTCCTAACACCACAGACGCGTAAACTGTCGGTATTCGAGACAGACCCATGTCTCCGCCGCCAGTGACCGCCACCGCTGGGGACGCCGTCTCCTCCGAATCTCAATCCAGTGACCACCGCCGACTCGCCGCTGCTTCGTCGCCTCCTGCCTTTGCTTTGTCGTCCCTCACCATCGTCCACAAGATCTCTCCGTCCTTTGATGTTTCATTCTGTCACGAAGACCCATACTACTCTCTCCTCCTATCGACCTTCACCAGAGCTGTTCCGCCGTGATTCATCGTCCACAAGATCTCGCCGTCCCTTTCCGTCTTCTCACCCGAAAGCCCTTGTCGTCTTCTCACTTGAAAGAGAAACTAGATTCCGCCATTGATCCTCTCTCTCTCACCCGGAAGAAACCAATTGATGAATCGATCGGAGAAATCCCAGCTACAAAAATAATTAAAGATTCAGACATTGAATGAATAAGAAATTGAATGAATATTGAGAGAATCAATCGGGGTTAGATCGAATTGGATTTTTAATTCGGTTTAGTGGATTTAGATTTTTGGTTTGGGTAGTTTTTGATTTACTAATTTTAATCGGGTCAAAATCGGGTTTTATTCGGTTTAAAATTAGGTTTAGTTGGTTTGTAAATAGTAAACCACAATTATTGATTTTAGTTTATAACTTTTGTTTTGTGGGTAAATATGTTTACAACTTTCGGATGTGGGTAAATATGTTTACAACTTTCGGATGAGGGAGGAATACGTTTTTAACTTTCAAATCGGGGAGATCTGTGTCGATGTCGAAACTTTAGGTGGATATGCACATATATAATACTTCTCAGGGGAGAATACGTCGTTTTCCCCAATTTTCTCGAGGAAAGTATGATATTCTGATTAAAGAAAGTTTTGGTTTTTCTTGTGTTAATTATTTCCTTGGTTGTGTTGTTTAGCTTCTTTGTTGTAGTTTGTTTCTGTTCTTGTTTTTGGTCTTTCACATTTCTTATGTATCTCTGTCATTCTGTAAAAAATCAAAACGGTATAAAATTTAGCATTGATACCAAAATAGTAATTTATATATTTTTTTTTATAAAATGATTAATTTGTAATTTTGATTATGATAATTTCTTATATCGTAAGAAATCCTGATTTCACTTGCTTGGTGTCAGATCATATCATTAAATAACCCAGCCTCCAATTCACCATAAGATTTATTATAGTCAAACTTATTTTACCATCAACTCACTAAAATCAATATCAATAGGATTTAACTCACGCTAATTATAGCGTGAAGTAATTTAAAAAAAAAAAATTGTTTTGAAATTTTTAAAAAATGCTTTTATCTATAATTTACTATATAGCTAACTAATAATTATAGGATAAAACTATCAATTTATAATAATTTGTCTATTTAACCCATTTTGTAGTGAACTAAAATATTATTCGGGCTAACCCACAAAAATTTATAATCTTAAAAACATAACTCTAATATGCACTGTTAAATGACTCTAGTTTTTGTTGGTTAGTCTACGAACTCTTTATAAAAATAGTTTTCTTGTGTCTAACTTTTTATAAAATTAGTTAAATATTTTTCAATTTTTGTTTTTATATATATTCAAATAAAATATAATAAATTATTGTGAAAAATATAACAAGATTTTGAATATATTTTTTAATATATATGAATTGATTATTATTTTAAAATATATTGTATTAAAAATAATTAAGAAATTAAATAATAAATAACTTATTTAATGTAAAATATATACTTTTCATATTCTAATCAATAATTTAAAAAGACTATTATATCATTTTCTATTTCAATTATTCTTTGTTATTTGTAATGGCATTTCATGTAATAACTTACAAAACAAAATTCATTTTTAAAAATATCTTCTTAAATAATAATATTTTTTTTAACAATCTTCTTAAATAATATTATAGAGATGTATTCAATCTTTTTGGATACATAGGCTGGATGGCTCGAGTCAGATCCTATTCATCAAAATTATTTCTTTGCATATGCATGTATGATGTCAAACCGTTATCAAGAGTGTTTTTTTATGGAAATGGTATATATATACACATATATTTTATTTGAAAAGTCGTATTTGGTAGAAAACAAGCTCTCGTTTAAATTGTTTTTTCCAATCAACAGAATTTTGACTATTTTTTTACTAACGTTTTAATTATAGCTGATAATTAAAGACACCCATATTTATTTACTATTTTTAACTAGTTATTACAATTTTAAAATATTATAAACGAATAATTAGATCAAAATAGCAAATACAAAGATAACTCTTTTATTTCGTTACATATTTTTAACACACGGAAGAAAAACTTTGTTCGATCCTCTTCAACTAGTGTATCGAGCTCATCCGTCCCTCTTTCTTTGTCTACTGCTATTGTTTTCTTCTTAAACTATTGATTAATTACCAAAAGCTATTGTTTTCTTTGCATTTTAATCGAATACCCATAAAAAAAAAAAAACTTCTCGGTCACTTTTTAGATATGCAGGATATTGTTTGTTTAATAACAAGCACGTAGCAGAACAATCATATTTTTTTAAAAAAACTGTGATTATTTTCTATTAAAACGAACAGTGAACCCAAAGGTATGCACACTTACACTTAAATTAAAATTTTGGGTAGGTTAGAGCACTACTTCGTGTGCGATTAGGTTAGCTTTTGAATTTATACATTTAATTATGGTCCAAACGTGGACCTCATCACATTTCTATTTGCTGACGAAAGCTTGCTTGTTTATTATATATTAAGATTTAATCTGCTTCATAGCGCGAAATATTTTTATTTTTTTAACCATTGTTTTATTTTAAAAAAAAATTGTTTTGGTTTTTTTCTGAATTTTATAATACGTCTAATCATAACTAATAATTATAGACAAAACTATCAAATCAGACTAATTTATCTATTTAACCCGTTTTGTAATAGATTAAAATATTATATTCAAATAAAACATAATAAATTATAATGAAAATATTGTTAAGTCTCAAATTTTTTTTTTT